>JANBXA010000031.1:4747500-4812500 GCA_030556225.1 Cricetiscus sungorus | reverse complement strand
CAGCCTCCTCACCTCGCCTTGACCTTCCCTTTGGCGGATCTGAGATCTGCTGCGCACTCACTGACACAGGAGGCGTCCCTGCTGGGCTGTCTCCTTAAGGATTCTGAGAAGCCACAGGGACAGAACCTGGAAGGGGTGGATGGACGTGGCTCCCCCAGAACTCAGAGGGGCGTCTTGAGGCTTGGGCGAGCGGCCTGCACTCTTCCTTCTCGGTCTGTTACCCAGCGGGGGTGGGGTCGCAGTAGGGCCTTTCTTCCTGGGGCTCTGGGAGGGGTGGGGGGGCACTAGCTGCACTGAGCTGGGGCCTGGAGGAGCCGAACTTCCCCCTTAAAGCCCCAGTGCCTCGCCTGCCTTTGAACCTTTCCCGCCCTCTGCCTCCACAGACCCTGTCCTTTCCGGAGACCTGATGGAGAGGGAGGAGGTGACGGGGGGGCGGGGGGAGTGAAGTGAGGATGGAAGGATGCTGGGAAACACCAGATGAATAGGGAACTGGGGTGGTAGAGAGGAAAAAACTGGAGTAGGGAGAGACTGGACTGAAAGGCAAGAGGAGTGCGAGGAAGATTGGAGGAGGAGGCTAGAAAAGAAGAGGGGAGGGGAGGAGGAAAAGGGGTGGAACCAGGAGCTAGGAGAGGGAGCGGGCGGCTGGAGCTGGGCGGGCGTGGGGCGAGGCTAGGCGTGCAGGCTGGAGCAGTGTGCAGAGCCGCGGCTGGGTCCTGCTCCCGCCTCGGAGCCCCTGGCCCGGGGGAGGGGGAGAGGCCGCTAGCCCGGTCTATGTCTTTTTCTGACTCCAGTGCAACCTTCCTGCTGAACGAGGTAACCGCTGGGGCCCCCTCCCCAGAGGGGTGGGAGGAAAGCTCCGGCGTTTGGGGGAAACTGCAGCACCGGGAGGGAAGGAGGGAAAACAGGAGGCGAGATCTTTGGGTGAGAGAGGAAGGGAAGGTTGGACCTGGCGGCTCCTCCAAAATGTGCAGACAGGGCTGACTGGGAGCCCGGAAGGGGGCTTGATTGGAAGGAGGACTGTGCTAAGCTCCTCTGTGACCCTCTGTGAGTTACTTGGGGGGAGGGGGTCAACCTAAGAGCTGGAATGCTAGTGGCCTCCACCTGGTTTAGAATTTCTAGCTCCTGCCTCAGTTTCCCCGTTTAGAGCCCAGGAATTGGGATCTACCCAGTTTCCTGGCACACTTTAGGCTTCCCTCCTTGATCCTGCTGCCAGACTAGATTAGCATGAGAACGGGAATGAGCAGGTGTGATTGTAGTGAGAAATGAAGTAATGAAGTGGACATCGGGTAGTAGCTCAGAGGCATAGGTGGAGGGAGGAAAGATCAAGCGCCTGCAGGACCCAGGGGATGCCTGTAGGTGTGAGGAACTTGAACCCATCTCCCGGGGAGGTGGTTGGCATGGCAACGAATTTCTCGGAAGCAGACTTAGATACCGTTGTCCCAGCTGGGGATGAAGACAACAGGATGTGAGGAAGGGCTGCTGCTGGTAAACCCACAGCTACCTACAGTCCCAGGACCCTTTATGGGCCGAGAGTCCTAAAATGAGAGGTGTGGAGAAGAGATTGCAGACGGGAACTGTCTCGCAGAAGAGTGCTGGGAGGGTCTGACTCTTTGACACCTACCTCCCCACCCTCTGGAAGGAGGGGAGTAAAGAGACACTAAAAAGGAAGGCACAAGGAAAAGACAGTGCTTGGGAACACATACTGTGATATCTTACTAACCCCTAAAAACATGCCCGATTCGAGCTGTGAAAGCCGTCTCCCCCTAACCTGGGCTGCTGCCCTCAGTAGCAAGGGCTCCAATCCTGTCAGAAGGAGACAGACTAGGGTGTCATAAGATGAGCCCCCCCCTCAGCTGTTTCTTGCCAATGGAACGGTAAGATGAAACATAGGTGAGAAACCAGTTGACTTGGGTGGTCCTTCCTCTCCACCACACACTAATAGACCTCTTTAACCCTTGCAAATTGTGGCTTTCTGATTTCCCTCTAGCCCAGGAAGGGGAAGGGGAAGGGGTGAGACCTGAACTTACCCTCCTGGGTTTGAGGATTGGAAAGGAACTGGGCTGAGAGGGTGAGACACCAGGCTTGGCTGGTGTTGTCTGTCTCACAACTTCTTGGGGTGCCCAGGCAGGTGGTCAAAATTCAAAGCGGAAATTGGGTGGGGGTGTAAAAAGGAGGGAGCTCAAATGGGGAGGGCTCCTGGGAGGACTGCACTTTTTCTTCCAACCTCAACAGTCCTCCCTGTAAAGGGGCTGAATGGAGCTAGGAGCTAGCATCCTGCCCACCATACACCTGGCCTTACCCCTCCTCTTTCCTAATCTCAGAATCAGGATCCCACCTTCTGCTCCTCCCGCGGCCATTCCCGCGCCGCCACCCTCTGTTTTAATTTCTGCCTTTAGGCTCACCTAGAACAGCCCCTTTCTGCCCCAGTTCCCACGATGCCTTGGCAATGTCTGGCACAGTCCTTGGCAGGGAATTGAGGAAGAGAATCTCCATCCTGGCTTAAGTTGGATGAAATCTGCCCGTGCAACAGGTGTGGGGAGGCCTAGCCAGCGTACCCGAACTTCCCCCTTCTCAAGGGTCGGCCCTTTGCTGCAGCCCGGAACTCCGAGGGCGGGGCACCTGTTGGGGCAGGAGCTGCTTTCACTGCATCTGTCTGGGATCTCCAAACGATTCCTCCTCAGTACCACTGTGAGGCTTCCTTTGGGAATCTCTTGGACTTGCAGGGGACCGGCACTGCACTATCACCTGAGATCTCGCCCTATCCGCTGCCGGTCCCCCCTTTAGCTCTCCATTTTCCAGTCTTGCGCGTCCTCTCTGCCTCCAGCCCTGCTCTCTCTCCATCCAGCCTCCCCGCCGCCCGAACCCTCTCGATTCTCTGTTCGGGTCGCGTCTCGCAGCAGCGGCTTGCCCCTTCTTTCCCCTCCCCCGCGCCAGCCCTTTGTTTCCCGGCGGAGCAGTTCCTGGGTTGCGAGAGTCCCTGTCTCCGCATCTCTCCTCGCCCCGCCTCCTCCCCGCCGGGATCCGCCCCGCCTGCAGCCTCTCCGCCCTTCTTCCCTGCCGCCCCGGCCTCAGAGGTGCCGGGGACCCACCTTCCCGGCTCGCGTGCGCACGGTTCCGCGGCCCCGGCGGCCCCGCCGCCCGCGCCTTCCCGGGAGGGGGGTCAGGTGGGCGGGCACTATTGTTGTGGGAGCCGGCGGCAGATTCCTCAGCCGCGCTGGCGCGCTCGGGGTGGAACCGACTGGGCTGGGGGGTGGGGAGGGGAGCGGTGATCTGAGCTGCGAGCAGCTGGTCTTCGCGGCTCGCTCCCTCCTTCGCGCTCGCGCTCTTCGCCGCCGCCCGCAGGGCTGCGCGGCTCGGTGGCATCTCGGGCGCGGCCCGCCGTCCTCGCCCCCGGCGCCGCTCGCTTCCCCCCACCCCCACCCCGGACTCCCCCATGTATGACGACTCCTACGTGCCCGGGTTTGAGGACTCGGAGGCGGTGAGTGCCCCTGGGGAGGGTGGGGGTGGGGGAGTTGGGATGACACCTCTCTCTTCAACCCTTCCCCCAGTTGAGGACTTTGAAAAACGTCTTGACAGCGGGGAGAGCGCGTAAAAGAGGGGCTCTCTAGGAAAGTGGGGATATGGGCATTCACGGCCAGGTCTCCCAGGTACTCGGGTGTGTGCACCGAGGGACACTGTAGGGAAAAGGTTCGAGCAGGTGGCCCCAAACCCTAGGACATAAGGAGCAGAGGGAGGAAGGGCTGAAGGCCCTGGCACCATGGTTTTAGAGGGAACTCAAGTAAAAGACAAATTGGGGAACTGGAGGAACGTTAGAGTCGAGTACCAATTTCTGCAGACAGGAATTTTAGAACTTGACAAGGTCTGCTATCCCTCTCTGCCCGCCATCCCTGCGCATGGCCTTGACTCCTCACCCTGACTAAAGCTCAGCTTCTTCCAAAGGCCATCAACCACCCTGGTGGGTCATCACACTGAGTTCAGTCCACCTCCCCAGCCCCTGCTGAGAATTCCTCAGAGGTCCTGCTCAGCATGAAGGACCTGGAGGTGAGGCCAGGGGAGCTCAGGGCATGGGGATGGAAAGGAAGCTCTTTGCTGAGAACCAGGCAACCAATAAATATTTAATTCTCCTCTTTGCTTTTATCTCCTGACCCACTGAGACAAATCAGCTCATTAGGCAGTGATTCCGGGAGCTCAGAAAGCAGAGAGAGTGCCTGGAAAGATGGGACAAGAGTGGGGAGCAGTTTCAAAGCCCCTTGGAGTTGTCCGTTTTCCCTCAAAGCATTCCACATCAAGGCCTTGGGAAGGGACCACTCCATGGCTTGAAAACATTCCCTGATAGGATTAGATCAAGTCTCCTGTCTCAGGCCCAGGACAGGCATATGTCAGTCAATTCTAGGACCAGGCTCCTTCCTGGCCCAATTTTCCATGGGGTCCATGGTGCTCTGGGGCTAATTGCATTGCAGTGAGAGCAGACATATGATTTTCAAGACTCTGGTGGACACCTCTTTTTGACAGTTGAAGGGACAGCTGGTGTAGCTTAGGATGCCAAGATGAGCTTGGGAACAGACTTCTCCGTGAGGCCGCCGCAGGGCGCTTCCTCCTCATCCCTGGTGAAAAGTCAGGCCAGAGGGACACTGGCATGTGGGTGCTGTTTGCGAGTAGCCTGCTGACCCATTCTCCCTCCTGACCCTGTTTCTTGGATCACGTCTCCCCATTTCGCTTCCTCCTGCCAGCTCCTTGCTCTCCTTGAGGCCCCCTCTGAAGCAGTAGGAGGGAGATCAGGCTCTAAATAAATCCACTGGGCTCATCTCCCTCCTCTCCTTCCCCCGTGCCAGGCAAGAGAGGAGCTACAGCCTGCCCACACACTCACCAGGCAAGGGGGGCAACCACCAGGGCACTGCGCCGACTCCAGTGTACCGAGACTCGGGCTGTTTGGGCATGCTGGAGTGGGGGGACTAAGACCCTAACATGTTCTACAGGGTGTTCCTACCTTCTTAATTGATACCAGACCAGCATGGGTAATCCCTGGGGACATGGAAATTATGGAAAGTGGTTTCCCATTCAGAACACAAGGACAATTTAGGGAGAGAACCTGCGGTTCTTACCTAGCCAGGGTTAAGAGGTCATCCAGCCTAAATAACCCAGGTAAAGGCATTGAGGACTAAATTAGGCTAGCATGAGTAGAGGTCAAAGCCACACTTCTCCCAATACCTGCTGGGTGCCCAGAAAGTATCTGATACATATACAATGGGTAGTCATCCCGCCTTGTCTCCAGCCTTTCTCACCTGCTGGCCTATATCCCCTTAGCCAGCCATACCCTGCAGTTAGCACTTATGTCCTGGGAGTGAGGTCTCTCACTCCACATCAAGGTCTTTTTCAGGGACTCAGTCTTGGTCTGCCTTGGCTGGAGAGATGTGGAGCAGCAGACAGCCTCGATTTGTGCAAAACAAAAGACTTACCCAGTCCCATGGTGCCTTGAGCCTTTGGTTTACAATGACACAGACCCCAGTTCAGATTCCAGGGCTGGCAGACACCAGCCTGACCAGCCTGACTCAGACAGGGCTAGGCAGAGGCAGGGAGCTGTTTGCCTTCTCCAGAGTGTCTGGCTTCTGCTGCCTAGTGGGGGTCAAAGCCTGAGAATTCCAGGAGCTGTTCTTCAATCTGAACACTCTGAAACCTTTTCCCTTTTCTGGGCAGCTGCATATAAGGAGAAACCCAGTTACTGTAACTTTCAGCTGCCTGTCTCAAAGTTGAACATACCTTATTTGTTTGGCATATTGAGGCCTTGAAGGTGAACTCCACAACCCTTTATATGTACACTTTTTACCCCAAGACCCTACTATGGGCAGGACTTAAACTCTGTTCTTGTTCACATTACCAAAGGCACCCTCATCCCCAAGGTCCTGTATCTCAGGCGGGTTGCCTGGCACCAGCAGAGCCTCCCTCCAGGGCCTGATATTCCCTGGGCCCAGGGTAAGGATAGGGAGCTACAGGCTAGGTGGTAGGTGTGATGCCCTCACCTGTACCCAGGGAGGTAATCTGCCCTTTGGGCCCTTCTAAGAGTCTGCAAGCTTTGGGCCCGACCTTCACACAAGGCAAGTGCTCATCCATTTAACAGATTCAAAACCTTGTTAGAAGCTTGCTATGATGGCACACCAGCATCTAGGAGGTAGAAGCAGGCAAATATCTATGTTTGGTCTATATAGAAAGTTCTAGGTTAGCCAGCGCTCATAGTGGACCCTGACTCAAATAACAAAAACTTTGATAAGTCTTGGTGGTCAAATGACCACATCCTGACAGGGTCAGCCAGCGTGAGTGTGGTGTGTGCCTCTGCCTGCGTATGAGTGCATGTGTGTAATCAGAGGACAACTTTAGACATGCGTTCCCTGCTTCCTATCTGGTTCCTATGGATTTAACACAGGTCGTCCTGGTTAAGCAGCAGATGCCTTTACTTGCTGGGCAATCTCACCATCCTTTACCCCATCTGACTTTTTTCTTTTTTGAGGGACTCAAGTAGCCCAGGATGGCTTTTAACTCCCTCTCTAGCTGCCACTGAACTTGAACTTCTGATCCTCTACCTCGAAAGTGTTGGAATTATAGGTGTGCAGCACCATGCCTGGCTCTGACTGGCATCTCTTGGCTAGCTGTATTCTTGCCAATTGTCTTAAAGGGATGAGGTACAGGCTGCTTCAGGCTAGCATGGATAAGAGGGCCGGGTTTCCTGGATTCAACCCTATTTCAAATACATCATCTGTAGTATTTCCCCTTCCCTCTGCTTCAGAGGACATGGTAAAGGGGGGAAAGAGGAAAAAGTGGAGATTCTGTTCAGAGTTAAGGTATAGACAGGTGTGGGGCAGAGGGGCTCTGATCTTTGCACACACTTGGATTGGGCCAGCCTCCGTGTAGCCTCAGAGACACACAAGCCGTGGCTTAGAGGGCCAAATCATGCCCTAGGTGGCGGAGAAGAGGCACTAATGGTAGGAGGGGCCCTATGTGGTCCATTTTACACAGACTCTCCCCGCCCAGGGTTCAGCCGACTCCTACACCAGCCGCCCTTCTCTGGACTCAGACGTCTCCCTGGAGGAGGACCGGGAGAGTGCCAGGCGAGAAGTGGAGAGTCAGGCTCAGCAGCAGCTGGAGAGAGCCAAGGTATACCTGCCAGCAGGGGCCAGGCTGGGTGCAAACCTGCCAGGATCTTGGGTCCCCAGGGTTATGTCAGGGTGTACTTGCCTATGGAAAAGTGTGTGGAAAGCAAGAGGCTTCTCATCTGGGTCCTCTGCCTTCCCCCATGAGAGATGTCCTGAGGTGCCTCTCACTGCCCTGATGATCAAATTTCCCAGCATAAACCTGTGGCATTTGCTGTGAGGACCAATGTCAGCTACTGTGGGGTGCTGGATGAGGAGTGCCCGGTCCAGGGCTCTGGAGTCAACTTTGAGGCCAAAGATTTTCTGCACATTAAGGAGGTAATCAACCTTATTCTCCCCAGAAGCCTACTCTAGCACTTAATTCTCCTGTTGCTGTCCTAGGCTCCGATGCCTCTAGATCTAAATATCAGCCCTCAGCTCCTCCAGTGCTACCTGTGTGCACACCTGTAAACCCCTAGCGTCAAGTGTGTGCACACCTGTATACCCCTAGTGCCACCTGTGTGCACACCTGTAAACCCCTAGCATTACTTGTGTGCACAGGTGTATACCCCTAGCGTCACCTGTGTGCACACCTGTATACCTCTAGTGTCACCTGTGTGCACACCTGTAAACCCCTAGCATTACTTGTGTGCACAGGTGTATACCCCTAGCGTCACCTGTGTGCACACCTGTATACCCCTCATACACAGACCTGACTCCAAGGGCCCCCATCATTCTCAGCCCTTACTTGATCCTAGTTGTATGTCTAAGTGAGAAGTTAAACTAATCAGTGGTCTCCTGTGACATCTGTGATGTTACACGGCTTGTGGCTTGAACCAGGCTGCACTGTTCTGTGATGCCATCATACTCCCCTTGGCTCTTCCTCTGCCTTCCTTACACCAGCTTCCCAAAGTCTTCCCTGGCTCAGAAGCCTGGGCAAGGGCCTCTCACAGCTCCTCCTTGTTCTCATCTACTCCCAGAAGTATAGCAACGACTGGTGGATCGGGAGGCTAGTGAAAGAGGGCGGAGACATCGCCTTCATCCCTAGCCCCCAACGCCTGGAGAGTATCCGGCTCAAACAGGAACAGAAAGCCAGGTGAGAACGGTGCTGAGAGCACAGCTGCACACACACACACACACACACACACACACACACACACACACACACACACACACACACACACACGGAACATGCATGCTCGGCTTTCATAAAGGTACTTAGTAATTTGTAAACTACTAAACTACGTATAGAACTGACAGACACATTTATGTCTTACCACCCCTCCCCTTCCGTCAGGAGATCTGGGAACCCTTCCAGCCTGAGTGACATTGGCAACCGACGCTCTCCTCCTCCATCTCTAGGTAGCCTCCTCTCAGCTTACCCACCTTGGGTGGATGGACAAATTAGTCACAGTGGAAGGGGGTTCTCCTGAGTGAACTTTATGGGAAGGGGCTGGCTGTTAGAGGAAGCGGAAAAGCAGGGAGAACCTGTCATCCCCTCACCCCACCCCACCCCAGGGAAGGGACTACCACGCCTGCAGGGCCTTTTCCCTTCACCAACTTTAATCTCTTATTTCCTTTTCCAAAAAGCCAAGCAGAAGCAAAAGCCGGTAAGTCAGAGGGACCTGGGCCAGGGGTGGGGGTTGTGGATTTTGGGGACCCTTCTTGTCAGTCAATGCTGGCATCTGCAGAACAGAGGGGAGGGAACCCAGAACTCTTGACTCTGTCCCCAGAGCAATCAAAAATAAAGTGGGTACCAAGACCAAGATTTTCTCTGACCTGCAGGCAGAACATGTTCCCCCATACGATGTGGTGCCCTCCATGCGGCCTGTGGTGCTGGTGGGACCCTCTTTGAAAGGCTATGAGGTAAGGAAGTCACTGGAAGGTTTCAAGGACAATGGAAATTGTGGAGGGTGTGACCTCCACTTAGGGACACTGCCTGTCTCCCAAAGCCCTCTGTGAGTGCCACCCCCTCCCCCAGGTCACAGACATGATGCAGAAGGCTCTCTTCGATTTCCTAAAGCACAGGTTCGATGGCAGGTAAGCTGCTCTGGCCTGGAATGGAATGAGAATCAGGAAGAAAATAATTTCTTTATGCCCAGAGCTGGTCTCCCCTCAAAGAGAATTAGAGCTGGGGAAGGGGGCCTTGGGTGTGAAGGTAGCTGTGACCCTCCATACCAGGATCTCCATCACGAGAGTCACAGCTGACCTCTCACTGGCAAAGCGGTCTGTGCTCAACAACCCTGGCAAGAGGACCATCATCGAGCGCTCCTCTGCCCGCTCCAGCATCGGTGAGGACTCCTTTGTTCCCACTTCTCTGCCTATTTGATGCTAGTCAGAACTTCTTCCTTTTTTTAGCTCATGCCCAGCCGCCTGCCCCAGGGCTGCCCTCTTATCCAGCCCACGGCCTGCCCAGGCTCAGTTCCTTCCTGCTTACCATGTAGCAGCCCTCAAAGCCCTGGATTAAGCAATGGGCAGAGCCCCTGGTGAGCTGCTCCCCTTCCTTAGCTGAGGTGCAGAGTGAGATTGAGCGCATTTTCGAGCTGGCCAAATCCCTGCAGCTAGTGGTGTTGGATGCTGATACCATCAACCACCCAGCACAGCTGGCCAAGACCTCATTGGCCCCCATCATCGTCTTTGTCAAAGTATCCTCACCAAAGGTAAGTGAAACTGGAGTGACTGGGGTCCCACAGGTGTCCCCTAGAAAACAGTGCACCTCTGCTTGGGCCCTGCCTGGAGTGACCATTTTCTTTTCCTGCCATCCCTTTACACCACACTGAGTCATCCTGACCTGCTACTTACTAATGCCGCATCTCAACTTGTGAATGTGCCTAGTTCCTTCTAGGCCCAGCTCTGCCCAAGCCCCATGAGACTCTAGGACTATCTCTGCCCTCCTACTCAGGTACTCCAGCGACTCATCCGCTCCCGGGGGAAATCACAGATGAAGCACCTGACTGTACAGATGATGGCATATGACAAGCTGGTTCAGTGCCCACCGGTGAGTGCCTGGGTCAGCAGCAGCCACACCCTACTCCAGGGTGCAGGAGCTTCGGGGTTGCTGCTGTTGAGCCAACCTCCCTGCCTCCTTTCTCTCCAGGAGTCATTTGATGTTATTCTGGATGAAAACCAACTGGAGGATGCCTGTGAGCACCTGGCTGAATACCTAGAGGTTTACTGGCGAGCTACCCACCATCCAGCACCTGGCCCTGGACTTCTGGGTCCTCCTAGTGCCATCCCTGGACTTCAGGTAACCCTTTCCAGTGGGCACAAATGTGCAGGCGTACGCAGTTTAAGCAAAGCTCCTGCTCTGTCCAAGGGGCTGCCCTTGGTCTGCATGTGAAGCCAGGGATTGCTGAGCTCTATAGACCAGGGAATAGAGGTCAGGGAACTTCCTGATTGAAGAGCACAGTGAATGAGATGGGCCTTCCAGGGTCAGAGGAAACATCCTCTCCACATCTTTCTCCCAGCCACATTTTCAGGGTTAGCCTAAGTTTGCAGGAGCCCAAACGCCAGCTTTATTTGGCCCAGAAGAATGCCCCAGCTTACTTCTTCCTTGCACTATTTAAAACAACAAAACCTGGGAATTGAGAATACAGGAGGGTAAACCCCACCTCCCTACCAAAGTCCTAGGAGGAGCAAAGGCCAGGTCTGCCTCACCTTACTTAGAGTTACTGTGTGGCCCCCCAGAACCAGCAGCTGCTGGGGGAGCGAGGTGAGGAACATTCACCCCTGGAGCGGGACAGCTTGATGCCCTCAGATGAGGCCAGCGAGAGCTCTCGCCAGGCCTGGACTGGATCTTCACAGCGCAGCTCCCGCCATCTGGAGGAGGACTATGCCGATGCCTACCAGGGCCTGTACCAGCCTCACCGCCAGCACACCTCGGGGCTGCCCAGTGCTAATGGACATGACCCCCAAGACAGGCTCCTAGCCCAGGACTCGGAGCACGACCACAATGACCGGAACTGGCAGCGTAACAGGCCTTGGCCTAAGGATAGCTACTGACCACCTCCTGCCCTACCCTGGCAGGCACAGGCACAGCGGCTGGGGTGCCCACCTCAAGCAAGTTGGAGTTAAACTGGCATTAGGCTGCCACTAGGTTCAGCTCCCACAACCCCCTGCCCAGCCCCCGGTCCAGGGCTGAGTGTGGTCCCAGGTTCTGGGCACAGTGACCCACCCCGTAGGTTCTCATCCCAGGTACTAGCTGTGTTCTGCATCCTTGGCCCCTTCCTCACCTGCACAAGAAGCTGCCCCCAATGGGCAATGACCTCAGACCAGGATCACTTAGCAGGGGACTTCCAAGTAACGGATGTCCCTCTAATAACAAGAGGGTGGGAGTGTGAGCAACACAGCCTAAGCCCTAGCAAGGGCCTCCACTCACCTCACTGCCACACATCGGAAATGAGACAATCAGAGCTCAACATGGTGGCATTCGTGAACCATCAGCTGGGGTGGTATTTGCATCTAAGACAGGAGCAGGGCAGGTGAGGCTGGACAGACAGCTCACAGCGGAAGCTCTGGTAGAAAAAGGCCCTCCTCTCCAAACCTGGAAGCTTAGCATCCAACAAGACTAGGGAACTGGAGCATGGTGAAGCCAAAAGCCAGCCTGGGCTGCGGGGGATAGAGGGACAGCTTCCGCCCCTTGCCTTTCTCATTCTTTTGCCTTTGCATCTGTCATTTCTGTTCTTTTCCCTCCATGCCTCCTGCAAAATCAGGCTCCCTGACTCAGCTGCTGCTTGTTAAGTTAGGGTTAGAGAGGACATTAGGACATGGTGGATGGCCCCAGAGGCTGTCCGCCTGGCTACCCTTGCCTTATGGCTCTAGCGTGTGACCCACAGAGCATGCTCCATTAAGAACCTGCCCCGCCTCATTGTCATCTCCAATAAAACACCATGCACAGTCCCTTGGGTGTCTCTGGTGTGTTGGCTCCTGTGGCTCTATATTGCTATGTGGCCCAAGTCTGCAGAGGTGAAGTGTTCTGGCCCCTTCTCTCCAAGGATTCATGGGAAGGGGAAACAGCAACTGCAAGAGGCACTGTATCAGTGGGCACAACGCACCCCAGGCCTGATGTGTGGAGAGAGGTAGTTAGCAGTACCGAAAGGATTTGCTTTGAGAAGCAAGGAGGCATCATAGTCAAAGCTCCCTACTGCCCCCACCTCAGGCCAGGGGCTCCACAAGTAGTTACAACTTGAATTCATATGCTTGCCTATCTTTGAGGGGCAAAAAGAGCATGTGCCTGAAATGGAAGATAGGGATCTGTGGTCCTCTTCAGATCTAAGTCAGCTGACCCAGTCCTTGAGACAGCCAATGCTGACTCTTCTGTCACTGTCACCTTACCATGAGCAAGGGAAGCCAGGATCAGGCACAGGTGGCTGAAGTGTGGTTCCAGGTACTTGTCATCCTGGACAAACCCCAAGTTAAGAGAAAAGACACTTGTGATCCTGCTGCCATGCTTTCCCTTCTGCCCTCAAGTGTCACCTACAGATAAATCTACAAGTGGAGAAACTAGGCCTTCCCTTCAGTGTGGCCGTCTTTCATGTTCTCAGCTAACCCAGGTTCAGCCAATGCTGTTCTTGGTGGCTTCTGTGGTTCTCAGAGAGGGAATTAGCCAGAACTAGACACAACCTCAGTATTCATGGATTTATTCTCAGAACATACAAACTTATCTTCTCAGAGAATAGAAAACAGAAATTTCAGTGACTTATGATGGACACAGTCAGCTCACCCTGTCCCCATATCTAAAAAAGATTCCCTGGGGGAAAGGACACCTTGAGTGCACAGCACCCTGTGGCATAGGGCTGTGCACAGCTTTAAAGGCTCTCAACCTGTTGTCAGAGTGACGGAGAGTCCAAGGTCCACAATTCTCATGATGCCAGATCCCCTGGGTCAGTTAGGGCAATAACGAACTACAGTGCACAGTCACACATGTGTTGAAGGAAGTTCTCTCCAGGTGGCCAGGTGTTTATTCAGGCTGGAGGACAGTGCTAGGCAGCTTCCCCATAACAAGGACAGCAGCAAGGCTGCAGGGGCAGAACTGGACCAAACCTGACATAGTTTGCTCCTCCTGCCTCCTACATCTTCCTGTCCCTATGGAGCCCACCTCACAGGCTTCCAGACCAGGGACTCCAATTGTTTCCTTTACCTCCAGAACCCAAGAATTAGAGCCTGGAGAGAGGGGTGAGGGTTTAAAAGAACAGACACCCACTTCAGGGCATGTCTTTACATCCAGTCAAGAGCTGTGTCAAGCGAAGATGGTCTCTTCCCTGCGCTTCTTGGTGAGGATGGTACCTGGCTTGTGTTGGGCATCTGGGTGATTTGCTAGCTCTGGAGGGCAAGATGACACTGGACTCTCCAGGATAGCTTGCTTCAGTTCATAGAACACAGCTGAGTCCTCTTTGGTGAGGAAGGTGATGGCTACGCCACTCTTGCCCGCTCTTCCTGTGCGGCCAATTCGGTGAATGTAATCTGGGGAGCAGAAAGATGTCAGTCCAGACCAAGCCCGATGTCCTGGTGAGTGGTACCCACTCTACCCCACCCAATCACCATTGGTTAGCAGCCCACCTCCTGTGTCTCCACCTGGTGAACCCACAGTATTTGACACTGTCTCCTACTCTCACTGCTGACTCATCACATGGCAGTGTCATCCTAGACACTGGAACATCATCATCACAGACTAGAACAGTTTTTCAATGCACCCTCACTCTGAGGAGGATATAAGCAGTCTCTCCTTACCCTGAACCGAAGCCACCTTCACTGGTACTCACCTTCAATATTTTTGGCCATATCATAGTTGACAACCATAGACACATCTTGGATATCAATACCACGACCAGCCACATCTGTGGCAACCAAAATATCCTTGGCTCCAGCCTTGAGGTTGGACAATGCAAATTCTCGCTGCTCCTGGCCCTTTCCACCATGCAGTGTACAGGCATTGTACTGTTGGAAGAACAACAATGAGGTAGAAAGCAATGGACTCAGGAGAGACAGAAGGTAGAGAGAGCACAGGAAGCTAAAAAGCAAAAAAAAAAAAAAAAAAAAACAAGATCTGCGGAGGGGGTGACAGGGTAGGGTCAAAGAGAGCAATCTGGTGAGATGAAGAGCCAGGCGGGTGACAAGTTCTGAAGGACAATTAGGGCAAGGGAATCAGCCTGGAAACAGGGACCAGGAAGGTTAAGAACACCAAGAGCTGAGTGGTAAAGGCACCTTTGCCTTATTAGCAGTTCAAGGACTAGTCCTTAGCACTCCCCCCCCCCCCTCACCACACCATCTCAGACAGCACAGACCCACCAGTCCCACAGCCTCACACTCTGCCAGGATTTGTCTCTGTGGCCCCACTCTCGTTACATGGAGATGCACAGAGGCTCCAGCCCCACCCGTTACTGGAATAGAAGGGATTCCCAGTAACTGTTTAGTTACTGGCCCTGACTTGCAGAGATTAAACCCTAAGGAGAGCTGACACTGCCCATTCCATCCTTAGTGTCAGAGAGCAGCAGCACCGGGTTAGCCTTTGCTCTGCCTGCCAAACATACCCCCATCTTCTCCAGAGACTTGGCCAACACGTCACAACCCTTCTTCTGGTTGACAAAAATGATGATGGGTGGATCAAAACCTTGTTCCAAAATTGCGAGCAGCTTTTTCCTGGGGGGAGGTAAGGGAAGAAAATGAGATACACAGTACCCCAGACCTAGTGAAACACTCAACCATAGCAATGAACAAACTCCAGGGTCCTCAATAAACAAAAGCTGCTCAACAGCAAAGCAACCACCCCACAATGGAAAAAACTGTCAAACAAAAGCCCCCTTTCCACCCAGGGCTCCCAGCTCAGCTGTCCCCATACCTCTTTTCTGATTCAGACATGAGGAAGACCTTCTGTTCCACTCGCTCATGGGGCTTGCCTGCAGAGCCAATGTACACCACAGCAGGTCGCCGAAGATAGCTCCTGGCTAGACGTTCCACCGCTGGGGGCATGGTAGCCGTGAACATGACTGTCTATAAAACAGGAGGTTCAGCCCCGAGCCCAGGTAGACAGAACTACACACCTTACTGTCACCACAAGCAGTTCCATCTCAGGCTAAAACCATTAAATGAGTCCTGCTATAAATCTGATACTTGTCACCCTGGGATACAGTGTTCTTTACCTTTTTATCTATGGAACTAAGGACCAGAAACCTTTGCTGCCACCTGTGATCCAAGTAGCATTGTGATTCCTTACTCTTGCTTAGCTTTTTTGAGACAGGATCTTGATATGTAGAGCTGACTTGCCTGGAACTCACATGTAAAACAAGCTAGCCTCATCCTTGAACAATCTTTTTGCCTCTGCCTCCTGAACACTAGGATTTTAGGTGTGAGCCACCATTCCTGACACTTTTCTAAGTAGCATGATTCTCTAGAATCCGCTTTCCAGGGTGAACTAAATGGTCCACCCCTGGACTGTACCAGGCACCACTAGCATGCTGGATGTATGTGCACTGGGCCCACAGAGGACTGCACACAGGCACTGTTAGCATGCTGGATGCGTGTGCACTGGGCCTACCCCACACAACAAGGGTCTGAAAACAGACTTGGGAACTGGCCCCACTTCTCCCAAAAAGTTTCCTTACTTGGCGGTACTTATGTTTTCCTGACTCAAAGTTGGCTAACATCTTCTCTGGGTCCTCAGCCTCATCTGTATCCGGTTTCTGGTTGCTGACAGGCATGTGTTCCAGGATCTTCTGCACATCTGGCTCAAAGCCCATGTCAATCATCCTGTCTGCCTCATCCAGAACCACATAGGTACAGCGGCTCAGCACCAGGTAGCGGTTCTCCAGCACATCAATGAGACGTCCTGGGGTGGCGATCACAATCTGGGAGATACGGTCTAATCATACTTGGTCTTAGCAGGCAACTTCCCTCTTTTTGCTCTGCTGTGAACTACCCACCCACTTAGCAGCAGACCTTCAATGCTAAGGAACGTGGACCCCAACCTCCAGTCAGATTTGGTACTTAAGGCTCCCAAGAACTGACATGAAGTTATCTGCTACCTTCCATTTCCTTCAGAAATGGATGGGGTTCCTGAGTAAGATCCAGGATTAGGTGTCATAATCAAGAGGTGTTCCCTCAGATGGGAGAGAAACCAATGCTGTGGAAAGGGGCTACATAGAGAGACGAGGCTGAAAGTCTCGCTTCATCCGTGTCACTCCACTGTCTTAGCAGACACCTCAAGGATCTCTTCATCTATGGTTTGACAAAGTAGTAAGAACACAGGCTTTGGCTATGAACCATTCCCTCCTCCATATGGCCACTGACAGTTACCAACCTCATCTTCATCTATAAAACAGTGTACAATCTGTATCACTACTTATTCTCATATGGCTGTTGTGATGACCATTACTTATCAGCATTACTAATTAGTATATATTACTATAATTAATTAATGTTCAATTGGAAAACAAACCTCACAACCCATGCGTAGCCTGAAGCCTTGATCTTCTCTGGAGATGCCACCAATGACAGCCACAGTGCGGATACCTAGTGGCTTCCCAAATTTGATGGTTTCTTCCTCAATCTGTTGAGCCAGCTCACGGGTAGGAGCCAGAATGATGGCATACGGGCCCTGGTCTGACTCTTCGATCCTGTGGTAAATGGGGCATCCCACAGCTTCATAAGCTTTGGTCTTGTACAACCGCAGCAGGAACAAGACAAAGTCACTCTTCAGGGCAGCTATGGGAATGGGCAGGCTGGTGATCCCAGGTCAAATCATACTACAAGACAACCAAGTTCTCCAGGGAGATCCTAGCTCTTTGATAAGATCTACTCACGCCTAGGATCCAAAACCAGAATAAAGAGCTTCTGATTAAAAACTTTATAAATTTTTAAAAAGTAGCAGTTTGGGGAGGGAAGGCACACTAAAGGTTATCAGACGTACAGCCTTGCCTTACACGTACGAGGTTCTAGGGTTAATCCCCAGAATGGCACAGAACTAGGTGTGGTGGTTCACAATGTCTAAGTGTCTAAGGCAGGAGGAGTTAAGATCATCCTGTTAAAAGGGGATTCAGGCCTTGCTCAACAAACAGCAAATAACCCCTACTGACTCTTGTTTGCCTCATCTTTCCTACCCACCAAATCCACCCAACTAGTAATGGCTGACCCTACCTGTCAATTTTGGGAAGTGTGGTGATCCAGACCAGTAATGGGATAAGGAAGGCTGCTGTCTTGCCACTGCCAGTCTCAGCCACACCAATGATGTCACGATTCTGTAGCCCAATGGGAATGGCTTGACGCTGGATAGGTGTTGGCTCCTACAGTGACCCAGAACAAAAGCTGTGGGTAGAGAATCACCTCACCCGGAATAGTGCTAACACAGTGGGCGCCCATGCTATCCCACGGACCTGAGACACATAGGAAAGGGGGGTGCAAGAGAAACAATCCCCAAAGGCCCACACTTCCCCCAGAGAGTGACTGCCCAGGGACAGAGAAGACACAGACAGGGAAGGAACAAAGTTCTCCAGTTCCAACTACATTTACAGTTCTAGAATGTAACAGAGGAAGCGCAGATCTCCTGGGCCTATCTGCCCCTTTACCTTGTAGCCACACTTATCAATGACTTCCAAGATATGTGGGGGCAGAGATGAATCTTTCCAGGACCGGATGGGATTGGGGATCTTGCCACCTTTGGTAGTGATGCTATAGTCTTCCCGGAAGATTCGCCAGTCCCTGTCTGTCATCTCATCTAACTTCTTCTGGGACCAATGGCGATCATCCCAGCGTTGTTTGGCTTCCTTCTTACGAAGTTTACGGAGTCTAGCCCTGAAGCAAGACACAGATGAAGCAAAGTCAGTATAATCCTTTCTGTGGACTCTAGGCTCTGCCCAATCACCCTAAACCCAATTACTCACTCCTCTTGCTCCTTTTCTTCCAAGGTTCGCCTCTTTTCCATTAGGTCTCCATAGAAACGTGACTGTTCTCGTTTCTGCTGCTTTAGGTCAATGCCTGCAATGAAGCCTCGGCCCAACAATTGCACCTGGTGCCGTTCTTTGTACCTGGGATGGAGAGACAGGGTAGAAAAAGGAACTGTAAGAGGAAAGGGCAGACTGCCAGCATGTACCAGTTCTCCACTTCAACCTGCATCTTTCCATGCTCAGAAAGCTGGGTAGATGATTATCTCTTCCTAGCCCACCTTACTTTTCCTGTCATCAGCTCTTTCTAGGACCACACAGTGTCCAAGACCCAGGCTTGTGAGCACAAAGCTACTCACAGGGGGTTGTAGTCAATGGAGGTATCTTCAGATGCATCCCACTCAAAGACAAACTTTCGGTCGTTGAGATGCCTTGTTCGGCGCCGCTTTTTGATGCCACCCAGATAACGTTCCTACTCAGGGAGGGAACACAAAGCCTGTCAGTCCCAAGGCCTGGCCCCAAGACCAGAGTGGAAATGCCTGTTTGTGGGGGCCAAGGCCAGCACCTTAATAGCATGCAGTTCCTTGCTCTTATCCTTTTCTTCCCGGATCTTCTGCCGCCCTTCCTCATCCTCATTTCCATTGGTCTCCCGCTCCATCCTCTCTCTCCGTTCCCGACGCTCCCGTTCCTGAGGATCTTCTACAGATCAAAGAGACAAAAAGAGCTCAGCAGGAGGAAGATGTCATGAAAGGAATCAAGTCAATAGGTAGGCACAAATGAGGAAAACAAGTAGATGCATGGTAGAAAAGGGGATCTTAGAAATAGTCTCATAAACTGTTACCATTTTTTTCCTTTTCCAAATTATAGAACAAATAAGTTCCTATCCTCCCCTCCCCGCTTTGTAATGGCTGCAGATCAAACCCAGGACCTTACATCCAGTAGGCAAGTGTTCCACCCCTGAGCTACAGCTCTAGTCTAGGTTTCTCTCTCTCTCCATGATTTCAGCCCATCTTTCTACAGGACAGAAAACAAACCTAGCATCTTCCTGCCCAAATCCTGGAACTGTTTCCTTTTCTTCCTCTCTTCCTCCAGCATCTTCTGGCGCTCTTCCACCTCCTGCTGCCGTCGCTTCAGAGCCTCAGCCTCCCGCTCTGCTTTGGAGAGGAACTTGGGCTTCAAGACAGATGGGAATGATTATCAAAGGGCCTGGGGCAAGAACAATCACATCACTGCTACAGAGACCTCAGGAAGCCCCTTTATACTTGCTTAGATATTAGCTAAACTTTCCCTCATCATAACAGAAAGCATAAAGGGGTCTGCAGACACAGTTGGGTGCCATGGTGAGGACAGCAGTTATCAAGCACGGTAAGTAGGGCTTGTGTTCAAGCCCCAGTTCCATGAGAAACAACACAGAGGATAGATCTCTGGGGAGATGAGCACCAATGAGAAGACTATCTGTACTAGAACATAAAAGGCATCTCCATCTAGAACAGGGACCTCAGGAGACATCACTACTGCTGATGCAGCTGAGACTTCTAACTTCTAGAGCTCTGAGGTTAAAGTTGCCCAGGCTGTGGTGTTCTGTTAGGGCAACCAGAATATATTCACACAGACCCCAAACTCTTACCTTTGCCTCAGCTTCTTCCTCAGCCTTTTTCTTGGCCAGAAGTTCCTCCAGGGACAATGGCTGGATCTGAACATAGAACATGGGAAATTGGCTCAGAAAGATTCTTTCCCTTAGTCAGATAGTGGCGGTACATGCCTTTAATCCCAGCACTTGGGAGGAAGAGGCAGGCGGATCTCTGTGAGTCTGAGGCCAACCTGGTCTACAGAGCGAGTTCCAGGACAGGACAGGTAGAAACCCTGTGATGATGATGATGAAGAAGAAGAAGGAGGAGGAGGAGGAGGAGGAAGAAGGAAAAAGGAAGAAGGAGGAGGAGGAGGAGGAGGAGGAGGAGGAAGAGGAGGAGGAGAAGAAGAAGAAGAAGAAGAAGAAGAAGAAGAAGAAGAAGAAGAAGAAGAAGAAGAAGAAGAAGAAGAAGAAAAGATTCCTTCCTTCTTTTGAGCTGAAGAAGACAAATATGAAAAGACCCAAGAGTCTTCATTACCTTAGGTTTCCTATCACCATGCTCATCCTCATCACCCTTTTTGGAGTCTCTGTCCTTTCGAGATTTGAAATCTTTTCCTCGACCAGGAGATAAGCTTTAAGGAAAAAAAAAGGAGAAAGGTCATAGCTCTCTTACCCTAGGCCATGGATGAGACTCAGGGTGAACCCCCAAAACAGTACAGACCTCTTCCTATCAATCAAGACTGGCCCATGATCATCCATCCTGTCCTAAAGCTCTCTGAAGCAAGGCCTAGTCCCTCTGCCTGCTCTGAAACCAAACTATGCCCTATCTTGTCTCCACTCTCTCTGAACCTCCTTCTGTCTAATCCCTTCAAGGAGGTGGATCTTAACTACTGTCATCAAAGGTTCTAAACAAGAGGCCCAGAGTGTGTCCCTGGGAGCAGCATCAGAGGGACCCTCTGATGCAGGAAATGTGAGACACTATGAAAGGACCAAACCTAAGAATAATAGGGACAGAAGTCCAACTCAAAGGCACAGAAAACGTATTCAATAAAATCATAGAAGAAAACTTTCCCAATCTAAAGAAGGACATGCCAATGAAAGTACAAAAAAGCTTACAGAACACCAAATAGACTGAACCAAAAAAAAAAAGTCCCCTAGCCACATAATAATCAAAACAATAAACATACAGAAAAAAGAAAGAATATTAAGAGCTACAAAGGAAAAAGTCCAGGTAATATATAAAGGCAGACCTACCAGAATTATACCTGACTTCTCAATGGAAACAATGAAAGCCAGAAGGTACTGGACAGACATGCAAACACTAAGATAAGAGACCATGAATGCCAGCCCAGATTACTTTACCCAGCAAAGCTTTCAATAACCTTAGATGGAGAAAGGATATTCCATGGTAAAGCCAAATTTAAACAATACTTATCCACAAACCCAGCCCTACAGAAAGTACTAGAAGGAAAATGACAACCCAAGAAAGATACATCCACAAGAACGCAGGCAATAGATGAGCTTACAGCAGCAAATCCCAAAGAAGGGGATTTAACACACTAGCCATCACCAACAACAAAAACAAAAAGTAGGTACTAGCAATCACTGGTCATTAATATCCATTAATATAAATGGTCTCAATTCACCTATAAAAAAGCATAGGCTAATAGATTAGATACAAAAACAGAATCCATCCTTCTGCTGCATACAAGAAACACTCCTCAACCTCACAGTCATTACCTCAGAGTAAAAGATTGGGGAAATTTTTCCAGTCAAATGGACCTAAGAAGCTAGTTGGTATAGCTATCCTAATATCTAACAAAATAGACTTCAAACTAAAATCAATCAAAAAAAAAAAAAATGGCATTTCATATTCATCACAGGAAAAATCCATCAAGAGGAAATCTCAATTCTGGACATCAATGCACTAAACACAAGGGCTCCTGCATTTGTAAAAGAAACATTTTAAAGTTTAAATCACAAATCAAGCCCCACACACTAATAGTGGGAGATTTCAACACCCCACTCTCGCCACTGGAGAGGTCTGCCAGACAGAAGCTTAATAGAGAAATAAGGGAATTAACAGCAGATACTATGATTCAAATTGTCTTTTTACTTACTTATTTACTTATTTATTTATTACATGTCGATCCCAGTTCCCTCTCCCTGCCTCCTTCCCTCCCTCCCCCCTCACATGCACCCTGACCACCCTCCCCTCTCATTCCCCCCCACTCCACATGTAGGGCTATGTCATCCAGGTGAGGTCATGTAAATCTTGATTCAAATGGTCTTAACAGACACCTTATAGAACATTCTACCCAAACACAAAAGGATATACTTTCTTTTCAGCATCTCATGGAACCTTCTCAAAAATAGACCACATACTCAGTAACAAAGCAAACCTCAACAGATACAAAAAAAATTGGAATAACCCCCTGTATCCTATCAGATCACCACAGCTTAAAGTTAGAATTCAACAGCAACATTAACTTCAGAAAGCCTACAACACAAACACATGGAAATTCAACAACAATCAACTGAATCACCACTGGGTCAAGGAAGAAATTAAAGACTTCCTAAAATGTAATGGGACATACCCAAACTTATGGGACACAATGAACGCAGTGCTAAGAGGCAAATTCACAGCACTAAATGCCTACATAAAGAAGCTGGAAAAATCCCACACTAGTGAATTAACAACTGAAAGTGCTAAAACAAAAAAAGCAAACTCATTCAGATGGAGTAGTGACAAGGAATAGTCAAATTGAGGGCTGAAATCAGTAAAATAGAAACAAAGAAAACAATGCAAAGAATCAATGAGACAAAGAGTTGGTTCTTTGAGAACCTTATCCAAACTAACCAAAAGATAGAGAGAACCATATCCAAATTAACAAAATCAGAAACAAAAAGGGGGACATAACAACAGACACTGAGAAAATCGAGAGAATCATCAGGTCATACTTCAAAAAGCTGTACTCCACAAAATTGCAAATGTTAAGGAGATGGACAATTTTCTAGGTAAGTACCACATATCAAAATTAAATCAAGAACAGATAAACAACCTAAATATAACTATGACTCTTAAGGAAATAGAAATAGTTATCAAAAGTCTCTCAACCAAAAAAAGCCCAGGCCCAGATGGTTTCAGTGTAGAATTCTACCAGATGTTCAAAGAAGAACTAATACCAATACTCCTCAAATTATTCCAAAGAATAGAAACAGAAGGAACACTGCCAAACTCTTTTTATGAGGCTACAGTTACCCTGATACAAAACCACACAAAGACACAACTAAGAGAATTACAGACCAATTTCTCTCATGAACAGAGATGCAAAAATAATAAAATACTGGCAAACTGAATCCAAGAACACATCAGAAAAATTATCCACCATGACCAAGTAGGATTCATCCCTGAGATGATGCAAGGATGGTTCAACATATGAAAATCCATCATTGTAATCCACAATATAAACAAACTGGGAAAAAAAAAACCCACATGATCATCTCATTAGATGCTGAAAAGGCCTTCAACAAAATTCAACACCCCTTCATGATAAAGGTCTTGGAGAGAATAGGGATACAAGGAACATACATAAACATAATAAAGGAAATATATAGTAACCCAAGTCAACGCCAAACTAAGTGGAGAGAAACTCAAAGCCATCCCATATTTGCTGATGATATAGTTTACATAAGTGACCCCAAAAATTCTACTAGAGAACTCTGACAACTGATATACACCTTCAATAATGAAGCAGGATACAAGAGTAACTCAAAAAAATCAGTAGCCCCCTATATACATATGATAAACAGGTTAAGAAAGAAATCAGAGAAACATCACCCTTTACAATAGCCACTAATAACATAAAATATCTTGGGGTAACTAACCAAACAAGTGAAAAACCTGTATGACAAGAACCTCAAGTCTTAAAGAAATTAAAGAAGGTATCAGAAAATGGAAAGATCTCCAATGCTTTTGGGTAGATATGATCAACATAGTAAAAATGGCAATCTTATCAAAAGCAATCTACAGATTTAATGCCATCCCCATAAAAATCTTAGCACAATTCTTCATAAACCTTGAAAGAACAATACTCAACTTCATATGGAAAAACAAAAAACCCAGGATAGCCAAAACTATACTGTACAATAAAGGATCATCTGGGGGCATCACCATCCCTGACTTCAAGCTCTTCTATAGAGCTATAGTAATGAGAACAGCTTGGTATTGGCATAAAAACAGACAAGTGGACCAATGAAATCAAATTAAAGACCCTGATATCAACCCACACACCTATGAACACTTAATTTTACAAAGAAGCTAAAAATATAAAATGGAAAAAAGAAAACAAATGGTGCTGGTAGAATGTAGAAGAATGCAAATAGATCCATATCTATCACCATGCACAAAACTCAAGTCGAAATGGATATAAATCCATCCAAGAAAAAGTGGGAAATACATTTGCACACATAGGCACAATAAATAAAACACCAGTAGCACAGACACTGAGAGCAACAATTAATAGATGGGACCTTCTGAAGCTGAGAAGCTTCTGTAAAGCAAAGAACACAGCCAACAAGACAAAACTGCTCCCTACAGAATGGGAAAAGATATTCATTAACCCACATCTGACAGAAGAGAGGGCTGATCTCCAAAATATACAAAGAACTCAAGAAACTAGACATCAAACTACCAAATAATCCAATTTAAAAAATGGGGTACAGATTTAAACAGAGAATTCTCAACAGAACAATCTCAAATGGCGGAAAAACACTTAAGGAAATGCTCAACATCCTTAGTCATCAGGGAAATGAAAATCAAAAGCACTCTGAGATGCCATCTTACACTGATCAGAATGACTAAGATCAAAAACAACAATGACTGCTTATGCTGAAGGGCATGTGAATAAAGGGGAACATTCCTCTCTTACTGGTGTGAGTGCAAACTTGTACAGCTGCTATGGAAATCAGTATGGTGATTTCTCAGAAAATTAGGGATCAACCTACCTCAAGACCCTGCAATACCACTGTTGGGCATATACCGAAAGGACATTTGCTTAGCTATGTTCATAGCAACATTATTCGTAATAGCCAGACCTTCAAAACAACATAGATGCTCCTCCAGTGAAGAATGGAAAAAGAAAATGTGGTACATTTACACAATGGATAACTACTCAGCAGCAAAAAACTAAAATTTGCAGGCAAATGTCAGAACTAGAAAAAAACCATCCTGAGTGGGGTAACCCAGAACCAGAAAACAAATTATGTACTCAATCATAAGTGGATACCAGACATAAAGCAAAAGATATCCAGCCTACATGCAACCTCAGAGAAGCTAGAACACTCTTCTAGAAACAGATGGAAACAGATGCAGAGATCTACAACTAACCATTGGGGCAAACTCCTAGAGTATAAATGAAGTGGGTACTTTTAATCAAAAAACCATCTCTCTCTCTCCAGGCCCCCAAATTAAAAATTTTAAAAGCTATTCTATTAAATTTATTTGTGTGCCTAGATAAGAAATTGAATGGTATAATGGAACAATAGAAATGCTTGATTAACTGTTAAGCCTTTCAATCTAAGAATAATCTGAACCTCAAGATGTGACCTTAAACTGGGCGATGGTGGTGCACACCTTTAATCCCAGCACTCGGGAGGCAGAGGCAGGTGGATTTCTGTGAGTTCAAGACCAGCCTGACCTACTGAGCGAGTTCCAGGACAAGCTCCAAAGCTATAGAAAAACCCTGTCTCGAAAAAACAAAAAACAACAAACAAAAAGATATGACCTTAATTATTTTACTTCATGTTTTTTTGGGAGTAGGTACATGTGTGTTTGAACGTGTGTGCATACATGTACACAGAGACCACAGGAAAAAGAGCTCCACTTTCCACCTTTCAGTTTAATATCACGTCATGTCCTCTTTTATTTCTCTCTCTCTCTCTCTCTCTCTCTCTCTCTCTCTCTCTCTCTCTCTCTCTCTCTCTCTCTCTCCTCCCTCCCTCCCTCCCTCCCTCCCTCCCTCCCTCCCTCCTTCCCTCTCTCTCTCTCTCTCTCTCTCTCTCTCTCTCTCTCTCTCTCTCTCTCTCTCTTTCTTATTTTGCTTTTTCAAGACAGGGCTTCTCTGTATGTATTCCTGGCTATCCTGGAACTGGCTCTGTAGACCAGGTTGGCCTTGAACTCACAGAGATCCACCTGCCTCTGCCTCTGCCTCTCCCCATGCATCACCACTGCCAGGCAACATTGGCTTTCATTTTAGGTACTGGGATCTGAACTCAGGTCCTTGTGTTCTTACCACACAACAACTGTGAACATCTCTACCCCCACTTTACTTTGTTTTTTGTTTGTTTTTTCACCGTTATTTGCATTTATTTTATGCTGAATGATTCCTGTGTCTTAAGATTTTGTTTCCTCGATTCCTTCTGGGCTATCTTTTCCTTTTGTTTAGCTTCTTCCTTCTTTTGCCTTATGAAACAATTTGTTCCTCTTCCATGAGAATCATCTTAATGCAGAGGGAAGCATACATGGATTAATCTGACCATGAACTCTGTCAGTGCTCCAGCAAAACTCAGGTGCTCCATAGATCTCAGTGCTCCAGCACATTTCAGGTGCTCTATTCACCTGGCTGTTCAATGACTAGAAAATCAACATCTAAATCCTTAGCTTCATCACTACTCTGCAAGTGTAGCAGAAATGCAGCACTGTTTTGGAGGCACCAATGCTGTGTACAGCCTCACTGTTTGGCTTGGGTGCACCTATGGACTCTGTCATTATACTGGTGGGATGGCACAATTTATTTGTTTATTGTTTGTTTGCTTTTTGAGACAGAGTTTCTCTGTGTAACAATCCTTGCTGTCCTGGAACTAGTGGTAGCTTTTTACATGTGCATACCCTTGACGGCATGGGCAATTACACAAGTGTTCTTAAAGTGAACGTGAGATTTGAACTCCTTGATTTTCTTGATTTTGTAGGACTTTTCTGGGTCAGGACGGTAGTCAATCATTTCCACAGGTCACAGGCTGCTTAAATAAAGAGCCATTTTACTTTCTAAAGAAGACAAATGCTGAGTGGAGCACAGTGACTCTCGCCTGCAATTCCAACACTTTCAAGGCAGAGGCAGGAGGAACAAGAGTTCAAGGCCATCCATAACTAGATAGCAAGTTCAAGGCAAGCCTGGTCTACATGTGAAGTTGCAAGGCCACCCACAGCCAGTAAGACACTTATTAATTAAACAAATAAATGGAAAAAGATACAAACTTTCTTTGGAAGTCCATTCTGTAGAAACTATCAATAGTATCTGCTAAGAGAAATCTACTTTTTCCCATGAAGCTGAGCTACAGAGTAGAAAAGATGGAAGCATCACCTAAAACTCACTCTGTTACCTGGATCTTTTTCGGTCCTTGTCTCGCCTGTGTCCATCCTTGTCACGGTCCCGCTCTTTCTTATTCCGATCCCGTTCTTTATCTCGCTCTCGTTCTTTGTGTCGTCGTTCTCTGGAAGATGGAAAATTTAAGAAATAACTTGCTATTTCTAAAATTTCTTCCTTTATTGAGCCCTGAGAAGGTTCCTATGTTTCTTTCTCCTTAAAGTAATGTTTAACAAACTGGAAAATACATTTCTCAGGGAAACTGTGACGAAATTCTTGTAAGATCTATGTGTGTGGTGTATGTAGATACACATACTCCGTATATATGTGTGGAGGCCAGAGTTGACATCAAATGGCTTCTACCATACTCCATTTCATTTGTGTGTGTCTGTGAATTTGTGTGTACGCCATGGTAGTGTGCAGGCAAGCACTGGGCATCAGATATCTTCCTCCACTGTTCTCAGGCTTAGACAAGGTCTCTGTGATAGCTATACTTGGTCGTCACCGTGACTACCTCTAGAACTGAAACCCAAAAATGGAGGGCACATCTGTGAGAGGGCTTTACTTAATTTGAAGTAGGAAGATCTACTTCTTACCCAAATCTTTGAGGTAAGAAGATCTAATCTGAGCCACACCTTCTGCTGGAAGTCTATATAAGGACAAGGAAGAAGGAAGCTTTTACTGTTTGTCTACTTGCCTTCACCTTTCTAGCAAGTCCATTTCCTCAGTGACCCTAGAGTCTACTTCCTCAGGATTCCAGTGTATAATGAAAACCAGCAGAGACATCTACCCTCGTGGATTGAACAACTATTGAATTCTTGGACTTCTGTTCCTAGCCAGCCATTGTTGGACTAACTGGACCACAGCCTATAAGCCAATCTAATCTGTATGTAGCAATACACTTTGTAAGTTCTGTTCTTCCAGAGAACCCTGACCACTAGTCTCACTGGACTAGAATCTTGTCATTTTGGCTAGGCTGGCTGGCCAGTCAGCTGGTGATACCTGCCTGTCCCAGGGATTACAGTCCTGGTGCTTACCACCCAGCCATCTCTCCAGCTCTCCCACCTTAAAAAAATTAAGTTATTTATGTGTGTGTGTTTTCTTGCATGGATGTTTATCTACTGCCTGTTGCCCAAGGAGGCCAGAAAAGGGTATCAGATTCCATTGAACTAGAGTTACAGACAGTTGTGAGCTACCATATGAGTGTTTAGAATTCTAGAAATCAAACCTGGGTCCTCTGGAAGAGTAACCAGTGCTCTTAGGCACTGAGCCATCTCGCTCATCTTTTTTTTTTTTTTTTTTTTTTAATAGGATCCCTCACTGAACCTGAAGCTTACCAATTGGCTAAGATGGCTGGCTGACTAGGCAAGCCCCTGCCACAGCTGGCATTACAGGTGCATGCTGCCACATGTGGCTTCTTACATGTGTGCTCAGGATCCCAACTCAGGTTACCCACTGAGCCCAGGCTTATACCTTAACAGGACACAGCTCCTTGTCTTAAGAGGTTCTTCCAGAGCACTGCGGCAGTGCTCTTGAGTGCAAGCGAAGATCATGGACTATGAGAACAAGTGAGCCATCTTTCTTTTCTTTTCTTTAAATCCATCATCCTTGACTGTCTGAACCTTCACCTTATAAGCCCACTTTTAACCTGCAGGAACTGATCACTCAGCTGTGTGTCATGGAAACACCTATCACCACAGCATCCAGGAGACTGGGGCAGAGGAACACCATGAGTCCTGATCCACCTGAGCTATACAGTGAGACTACATTTCAGAAAACCAAAGGAAAAGGACTGAAAGTACTTGCAGGTCCACCTGGGACAAGGCTAAGCTACTATATGAAAAGCAATTGCTTAGTGCTGGAGGCACCAAATGTCTTCCCCCTCCTGTGTAACATACACGCAAAGTTACTTTACCTCTCTATAGACTTGGAACGGGACCGAGAGCGAGAACGGCTACCGCCTCGCCGCCTATCCCGTGATCGATGCCGCTTCCTATCTTTAGATGGGGAGGACTTCCGGTCCCGGTCTCTATCTCGCTCTCTATCAGGAGTCCGTGATCGCTTCCTTTCTTCCTTGGGTGATGTGTCTCGGTCCTTTTTGTCAGCTAGTTCTCCTGCCATCTGTGTGTGAAAGACACAGTTCTGTAAATCCCAAAACAATATATGCTTTAGTATACCCACTTCACAGATGAGAGAACTGAGTCACAGGTACATAACCTAATTGCTTGAGGTAACACTAATTATAGATAGCAAGCCCAGTCTGATGCTAGGAGGGTTGGTGCATGCCTTTAATCCCAGCACTCAGGTGGCAGAGGCTGGCAGATCTCGTGAGTTCAAGGCCAGCCTGGTCTACAGAGTGAGTTTCAGGATAGTCAGGACTGCTACACACAGAAACTCTGTTTCAAAAAAAGAAAAAAGGAAAAAAAAAAGCCCATTCTTATTTGTTGCACTATATATTATTTCCCTGTGATTTCTTTATTGAAATAAGGTCTCACTTTATAGCACAAGCTGGCCTTTAACACATGGCAGTCTTCCTGCCTTAGCTTCCCAAGTACTAGGATTAGAAGCCACCACACCTATGTATAGACTTCTAAATATATACAACGAGTATACCATGTATTGTATTTTTAATTAAACTACACAGAATTATTATTAAAAATGTGTTAGAAGCCAAATCCCAGCACTTGAAAAACTGATGCAGGACAATAACCACAAATTCAAGAGTAGCCTGGGATATTCTGTCTGGGATGTGTGTGAAAAAGAAGCATTAGTAAACACCAAATATTTTTACTTCTAGGTATCTATTAGACATGCTAGTCCACCATGATCAGTCACCAGCTAATAAGAATGAATTTTCTTGGGCTAGCAAAATGGCTCAGGTGTTGGGGGTAGGGACAAAGCTGCCTGATTACCTGAGTTTGATCCCTGGGACCCACATGATGGAAAGAGAACCAACCCCTGGCAAGTTGTCCTCTGATCTATACACATACTGTATGGCATGTGCATTCATTCTCTTTCTTTCTGCTCCTCTGCACACCTCCCTCCCTCCCTCCCTCCCTCCCTCCCTCCCTCCCTCCTTCTCTCTCTCTCTCTCTCACATACACATACACACACACACACACACACACACACACACACACACACACACACACACGCCATAGAAAGATATATATGTATTTTTTGGAGACAGATTCTCACTATCTCACTATGTTGCCCCAGCTGGCCTAGAATTTATTATGTAGACCAGGATAACATCAAAATAAATAATTAGTTAATATAAATAATCACAGCAATCTGCCTGCCTCTGCCTCCTGAGTACTGGTATTAAGAGTGGGTACCACCATGTCCAGCCATGAAAAGATTCTAGAAAATTCTCGAGTTCATAAGAAAAAAAATCACAGAGAAAAATATTTAACTAGCATTTGGATTACAGTAACACAGAGTTAGATGTGGTGACACACTTGTAGCCTCTCATCACACTACTCAAAGTGCAGCAGTCAGAGAACCGGTGCATGCCTTTATCCCAGAACTTAGGAGGCAGAGACAGCCTGTGGGCCAGCCTGGTCCTAAGAGATTCAGTGCTACACAGAGAAACCCTGTCTTGAGAAACCAAAATAAAGGGAAAAAATGCAAGAGGATAGTTGTAGTTCAAGACCAGCCCAGATAGGTTATCCAGAACTACTGTCTTAAAAACAAACAAAAAGTAATCACACCATTTTTTAAAATAAAACACTAGAGAAGAAACAAAATACTCAGATTTAAAGAAATGTACCTTTAGAACAGAGATTCTCAGCCTTCCTAATGCTGTGACTCTGTAATACAGTTCCTTATGCTGTGGTGACCCTCCAACCATGAAATTATTTTTGTTGCTACTTCATAACTGTATTTTATTGCTGTTATGAATCGTAATGTAAATATTTTTGGAGACAGAGGCTTGTCAGAGGGGTCTCAACTCACAGGTTAAGAACCACTGTTTTAGGGGCTGGAAAATAACTGAGTCTGTAAGATGCCCACTGCAGAAACACAAGAGCAGACTTGGTTCCCACTGCTTGCATGGAAAAGCCAGGTGTGGTGCTTGAATCTGTGACCCCAGTGCTATGAAGGCAAACAGGTGGTCCCTGCAGTCAATGGCCAGCCAGCCTGGCCAAGTTGTTGAGCTCCAAGTGCAACGCAAGACTTCTGTTTCAAAAAATAACGTGGAAGGCTGGTGAAATGGTTCTGTGGGTAAAGGTGCGAGCTGAAGTCTGATGCCCAGAACCTATGCAATGGAAGGAAAAAACTGGCTCCTACAACTTGTCCTCTGACCTCCACACCTGCACCATGGCAAGTGAGTACATCTACACAAAAGGAATAAATGTGAAGTGTCAAAGATTTTTAAATAAAGTTAAATAAGTGACACCTGATGTCAACCTCTGACCAATGCATACATACAAATACACACATGCACACACCTACACACACACACCAAAGGAGGAGAAGTAGCAGCAGCTCTAGTTAAGCAATGTGGAAAAGGTGGTGAAGGGTGCACTGGAACTCCAAGCACACTTTTCCCAACTTCCTAGGAAACTGGAATTATTCCAATATAAAATATTAAGCACCAAAAAGTGTCCCAACCAGAAGTCACAGAATGCTGCCTGACATTCTCTCAGACCCTCACAGCCTGATGACGTCTGTCTACTTTCCTTCTGAGAGATCTGAGCAAGCATCTCATCCAGCACCACCCCACTACCCCACCACTACCCTTGCCTGGGGTACACTGCACAGCACACCACACTGCCAACCGTTCTTATACTATAAAACTAATTCCGCCAGGGGTTAAAGAGACATGCAAGTCTGAAATGATTCCATCATCATCCATATGACTTAGTTTATTTTATGCTCAAGTGACTCAGCTGGAATATCAGTCTCCTAAACATTTTGTTTCAATCCTCCTTTCCCATGCCAGTAACTGCCATATGCTTAAGAACAGAAAATGTTAAGGATGAGAAACCAAAATGAACAAATAGCACTTTCTAAAGGTGAAGAGAACCTATTTTTATCTCATAGCTAACTAAAATATGACAGAATATTCCAAATCAGTACATCATACATTTCCCAGTATGTCTCTCCTCTTACAGCCCTACCTCTTACAGCTTTCCAAAAAAAAGCAAAAGAAAGGTTGTTTTCTCTATAAAGCACACTGGGCCTTGTGCATTCTTTTTTTTTTTTTTTTTTTTTTTTTGGTTGGTTGATTTTTGTTGTTGTTGTTGTGTTTGTTTTAGGACAGGGTCTTTCTATATGATCCTGACTGGACTGGAATTCACTATGTAAGATCAGGGTGGTCTCTAATTCACAGTGATCTGCCTGCTTTTGGTCCTAAATGCTAGCATGGGATTAAAAGTGCACAACGTCTGACCTCATTCTTTCAACAAGTATGTACTGAACACCCATAGTGCCAGAAGCTGTTCTGGGTCCTGGGGATGAGACAGTAAACATACAAAGCCTCTGAGTTCATACAGTCTAAACTCAGTGTAGCACATTATTTCAAATACTCAGAATGAACACCAAAAAACATAATAAAACAGGATGATACGAGACGGAGCTATGAATAAGAGAATGCTCAGGGGAGAATTCTTAGGTTGACATTTACTAACATTTACTGAGATTGATGATGGAAGACACAGCTATCAAAATCAGGAAAAAGAGCTGACAGACGGAAAGACAGACAGCACCAAGGCACAACCAGCTTAGCATGTCTGACACTTTAAAGTAACAGCGGCTGACCCAAAGGGAAGCTAATTCCAGATGAGGTCAGTGTGAGGTCCACAAAATGGCTCAGGGGTAAAACATAGCCTGCTGACAAGCCTGCTTGACCCTTGGGACCCACACAACAGAGAACTGATTTCCACATGGTCTGACCTATACTTGCAGCACTGTGACACATGCTCCTCCTACACCACAAAATAAAATAAATACACAATTCTTTAAAAGGTAAGATGGGGCTGAAGAGATGACTCGGTGGTTAAGAGCACTGGCAGCTCTACCAGGAGACCTAGGTTTGGTCCCCAGCATCCATGTGATAGCTCACAATCACCTGTAACTCCAGGGAATCTAACACCCTCTTTTGACCTCCTCACTCAAGTGGTGCATGGATAGAAATGAACACAAAGCACCAATATACACAAAAAAAAAAAAAAAAAAAAAAGATAGATAGATAGATAGCTAATAATTTAGGTCATTAAACCAATAAGTAGAAATCAAATCATGAAACTGCTAGAAACCAGGGTAAAGCCACTGGATTTCAACTTAAAACCAATGGAATTCTTGAACGCTTTAAACAGAGTATAAAACCCAGTATTACGTTAGAAAAGAATTACTTAGGTGACTTAGAATGCTATTACAGTACAGTGAGTCTTGTGCACCCATCAGTACTCACAGAATCAAAATCATTCAAGAAAATTCTGTACTGAACTTGTAGATTTTTAAAATTACTAAAAATTACTATTCCCCAAACAATGCAAAACAGCAATTTACATAGCCATTTGTCATTTATAATTAACCTAGAAAATCTTTTAAAGTATGCAGGGGGGATCTTACACAAATACTGTGACATTTTATGGAAAATACATGAGCATATGCAGATTTTCTTATTTACCTAGGATTCTAGAACTAATTCTCCTCAGATAATCACAAGGAGCAACTATAGCTAAGCAGGAGATGACAATGGCTTGTTCTAGGGATGTAAAAAGAGACAGGCATACTTTAGTAGAGCTGACAAGACTTACTGATAAAGGGGGAACAGTACAGAGGAGACACAAGGACAGCTCCTGGGGCTGGGGAGATAGCTCAGAAGGTAGGAGTGTTTGCTGTAAATGCTAAATTCCCAGTACCCATGTTAAAGTTAGACATGGTAAAGCATGCCTGTAACTCCAGGGCTTCAAGGAAGGTGGAGGCAGGAGGTAATTTCAAGTTCAACAAGAGACCTGCCTCAAGGGAATGAGGTTATGGAGCAGGACACCCAGTGCCCTTCTGTCCCCTCCCCCAACACATACACTATGTATTCACCACTCATACACACAAACACAATTTACAAAAAACAAACCTTCTTTTGCATTCTCTGCTTGATGATAAAATAAATGTTACTGTCAAAGTTTGGGGAGGGGGTGAGACAGTGGAAAGACAGTTCCTAAATATACAGTTTGAGCAACCTACTGGTTTTTGTTGCCTTTAATGAAGCAACCAGAGAAAACTTGGAAAGGAACAGAACAAAAGTGCTATTTTTGTCAGCTTGTGAGATATACAAAAAGCAACCAAAGATAGAGTCTAGAAAGCAAACAGCTATTCCAATGGCAGGAAAGGGGAAGAATACAAACTTGAGTGGGGTGTGTCTGGAACAGAACTAAAACTTGACAATAAAAGCAAAATAAACTGTTGTGGGCCAGGGCAAAAGCACCTGAATGTCAACTTAAATCTCAATGAGAACATTAAAAAAGCTTTAAGCAGAGTATGTAACAAATAAAAATTACATTAGAAATGAATTGCTGTGGTGACTTACAGGAAAAGTGTGTGTGTGTGTGTGGTTTTTCGAGATAGGGTTTCTCTGTGTAGCTCTGGCTGTTCTGGAACTCACTCTGTCACTCTGTAGAGCAGGTCATCCTCAAACTCAAGAGATCCACCTGCCTCTGCCTCCTGAGTGCTGGAATTAAACATATGCACCATCACCACCGCCTGCAAATATTGCTTTTCTTCTCTCTTTATTGATATCTAGCTGCAAACGCAAACACACACACACACACACACACACACACACACACACACACACGAAGAAATTCTAAGTAGTCTACGACTGAAATCTTAGTATTAAGAAGGTGAAGGCAGGACTAAATTCAAAGTCAGGGCAGAATAAGCTCAATATTAAGTTCAAGGCCAGCTTGACCTATAAGAGACCCTGTCTGCAAAACCAAAAATGCAAACATAGGCTATAATGATTACAGAAGACCCTGACTGTGCTTCCCAGTTCTGCTGTAGGACAAAGGCAAAGTCTTTTCATTGAACTGTGTATCAAGAGCTACTATATACAGGATTCAGTCCTAGGCCCTGTGGAAGTTACAAAATGAAATTCTGCCCACAGGAAGAGCAGAAGGCATGAGACACACCACGATGAACACCGCTCAGATAAGCATTACGAGAATCCGAAGTAACACTTTCTTTCCCCTCGTAAGAGGACATGGGAGGGTCCACGGAAGAAGAGGCTCCTGAGCATTTGAAGATGTGTAATTTGTGGGTGAGGGTTAGGACTAATTTCCGGGAAACGCCGAAGCGGGAAAGCACAGACGGGTTTCTGGAAGTACATCAGAGGTCCAGTCTGGCTGAAGTAAGGGAACAAGAACAAAGTCAGACTGAAGTATAGCAAGCGCCATGTCCACGGGCCAAAGTCTGGGCTCGTAACATTGCCCTGGAGGTGACTTGTGCCCAGGCAGCCGACACTGCTCCCCGGGCCCGCGCCCCTTCGCTCCTGCCTGACACAGCTTCCCGGGCTCGTGCCCCTTCCCTGAAGGCGTTCTTTCCCGTTCGGACCCAAAAGCAGAAGCCAGGACCATCTCCCCACTCTCTCCCACTCTCCAAACTCGTGGGAGCCGCCTCCGCTGCCCAACACTCACCACCCCGCGCCTGAACCGCCTAACGCGGCCTCAACGTCGCCGAGCAGTCGCCATCTTTTAGCGTTTCCTGATCTCGGAGCAGCACCCTGACCGCGCGGGTAGCCGGGAAGGCGAGTTCCTGGGCCCGCACCGCGCGAACTGACGAACAGCCTCCAAAAACTACCAATCCCGGAATGCACGGCGCGGGGGCCCGCCGAGCCGCAAGGTCTTCTGGTTAGTGTGGTCCGTGGAAGGTTCGATTTCTGTGGGAGAAAGAATTTTCCAAGTGTTACCCTTCCCAGCCTGCAAGGCTCTCCAGTGGCCCAGTCTCTCCGGAATCTTCTAGTAGACACTGTAGTTAATCACAGTCATAGCTGGCAGCTTGCAGCGAGGGAATTTTTGTGGCAACAAAAATAATTTACTGTTTTTAAAAGAATGTTTTTTTATAAAAATCGTTGGTGGCGCACGCCTTTAGTCCCAGCACTCGGGAGGCAGAGGCAGGCGGATCTCTGTGAGTTCAAGGCCAGTCTGGTCAACAGAGCTAATTCCAGGACAGGCTCCAAAGCAATACAGAGAAACCCTGTCTCGAAAATCAAAAACAAACCAAACAAAAATCGTGAGAGAGATTATTGCCTCCCTTTTACAGCTGGGAGCAGCCTGGTATGAAGGTAGAACAGTTTTCATGGTAGAACTATTCCAATCATCAGAAGGTATTTTAGCACCTTGAGCCCCAGTAGTACACCTCCAATAAATAATAAACCAACATTCCAAAGGCTCCCCGGGAAGAACTTTCTCCTAAACTCTTACTGTTGACTCAACCTTCCAAGAAAACGATTTCCTTTAGGATCATTTGGGCTGCTTGTTATTGTTGTTTCTTCCTTCGTGTTCTCTCCACATCAGTCCACTGAGTTTTTCTTCTAATCACTTACTTACCCACTTTCTATTTTGGTTCAAACTGCACCATCAGCACCTGCCAAAACAAAATGAAAATTGTACCTGCTAAGATGGTTGAGAGAAACTGGGGCACCTAGCCCTTCCTTCCACAACATCTCCCCATCAACTTTGCTTTAATCCCACAGAGTTGTTGGTCTCCTTTTTCCTTATTTATTTATTTATTTACTTACTTATTTATCTTTAATGTGCATTGGTGTTTTGCCTGCATGTATGTCTGTGTGAGGGTGTCAGATCCCCTGGAACTGGAGTTACAAACAGTTGCAAGCTGCCATGTGGGTGCTGGGCATTGAACCTGGGTCCTTTGGAAGAAAAACCAGTGGTCCTATCACTGAGTCATCTATCTGTCCAGCCTCCACTCTCGTTTTTTTCACTCTGTGTATTCTTTCTGTTCTGAAACAGGGTCTCCGAATCTCTCCCAATTTAAAATCTCAGCTTTACGGACAGTGCCCAGTGTCGTTTAGGAGACTTTAGGAGAGATCTAGCAGCTTTTCACGTTGCAACTTTAGCTCAGGGAGGGCTCAGTCAGTCTAAGAGCTATTAGGAAAAATGAACACTAGAGGGCTCTCCACTCACAGGCCCAAACCCTAACCCAAAACAAACAAAACAAAAAACCAAAAACAACAAAAAAACCCGATAGACCAAAAATGGGTGGAAGTTTAAAAACCTTCAGCTGTTGGTTAACAGTCTTCCTAATGTCCAGCTCTGGGTGGACACTTAGGCTACTCGTCTTGCCTAGTTGTCAGATCAGTATAATATGGATATCCCTTGATTTTACTGATAAGGAAATACATATGCCTCCCAAGCCCACAAAGTTAAATTATGGAGATCTGATTTCCTCATGTTCGTTTGATTTGAGAGTCCCTACCCCCTACCTTTCCCTGTTTTCGGAATACTATAGTAATAGTGAGCTATTCAGATTTATTTAACTTTATGTGTATGGGTTTGGTTTTTGTTTGTTTTAATTTTTGTTTTGTTTGTTGTCTGTATACCACATTGTACCTTGGACATAAGGAAGCCAAAAGAGGGTCTTAGACACCTAGGACTGGAGTCATAGAGGGTTGTGAGCTGCCATGTGGGTGCTGGGAATCAAACCCAGGTCCTCTAGAAGAGCAGCCAGTGCTCTTAACTGCTGAGCCATCCTTCTAAGCCCTAAGTAAACAATCTTTTTAAAGAGTAAATTGAGACTCAGAAAGTTGAAAAGGCTCATCCAAGTTCACATTGACAGTCCCCTAGTACTTTGTATCTCTCTTGACACATGCAAGGAAGACACTGACCTTCAAGACACGTTGGCTTTGCTCTTCTAGCTCTCTCACAAACGTTTATTCTTGTGATTAAGGATGTAAAGACTAATGTAGGTATGTTTGTGTTGGGTGTGTGTATAATGTGTGTTCATGTGTGTGGGCACAGGCTTGCCACAACCTGCAGTCTCAGTCCCTGCCTGTCACCTTCTTTCTACCTCCCATCTTGCTCTAGGAGCTCTAGGATTTATAGACATGCAGCACATAGAGCTTTATATGGGTTCAAGAATTTGAACTCAGGCCCTCAGTCTTGCCACTCTCCATCCCCCATGATTATATTTAGTAAATGTCAAAGCTAGACTTCTACTTAGCCACATGGCTAATAATAAGGGGTATGTGCAATATGATTAACAGTGAAATTTGGTTTGAATGCTACCTCAGTCACTATCAGTATGCTATTCTGCATGTTATATAGTATACATATTAAAAGCATATTATATAATATGCATATCATACAGCATATAGATACATCATATATTATATATACTATATAATATGCATATTGTATATTATATAGGATTTTCTATTTCCTCATTTATAAAACAGAAATCAGAATATTCCTTGTCTTACAGGATGGGCTAGGCAGTTAAAAGTGCATATTCTGCCAGGCATGATGATGCACGCCTGTAATACCAGCACTTGTGAGGTGAAGGTACAAGTATCAGGGGTTTAAGGTCACCCTTAGCTACAAAATGAGTTCAAGGTGGTGGTGGTGGTGGCGGCGGTGGCGGCAGTAGCACTCGCTTTTAATCCCAGCACTTAGGAGGCAGAGACAGGTGGATCTCCCAGTTTGAGGCCAGCCTGGTCTACTGAGTGAATTCCAGGACAGCTTGGATTACACAAAGGAACCCTGTCACAAAAAAACTAAAAACAAAGCAAGAGAGTCAGGTTCAACTCCTGCTCTCACCACAAAATAGATAGATAGATAGATAGATAGATAGATAGATAGATAGATAGATAGATAGATAGATAGGTAGGTAGGTAGATAGATAGATAGATAGATAGATAGATAGATAGATAGATAGATAGATAGATAAGCATATTATGTTTTCAGATACAGTGCCAGATACTTGGGAGGCTAAGTTGAAAAGGTCACTTAAGCCCATTCCAGACATTCAACAAGGCACTTCCTCAGAAAGAGAAAGAATGAGCTCTAGAGAGCAAGACTAAAAGTGAGAATCTAGGAAGAGAATCTATAAAAGGACGGACAAGAAGAGAAGCAAAAGAAAACATGTTTTAGTGCACATTTAAAAGCCAGGCTTGGTAGCCAGACATGGTGGCACAGCCCTGCAATTTTAGCAATCCCAGCATTTGAGAGGTAGAGACAGGAGGATCTGCTCAAGGTCATCTCCTAGAATGTAGCAAGTTTGAAACCATCCTGGGCCTCAGCAGTGAGACATGCTGGTGCACACCTTTGGTACCAGCCCTCAAGAAGCAGAAGTAGACAGGTCTTTGTGACTTCTAGGTCATCTGTGGTTATACAGTGAGAACCTGTCTCAAAAAAATGTTCTAGAGTCAGACTTGGATTTGTATCCATGTTTGTTGTTGTTTGGTTTTTGAGACAGGGTTTTTCTGTGTAGCCTTGGCTGTCCTGGAATTTACTCTGTAGACTGGACTGGCCTCAAACTCACAAGATCCACCTGCCCCTGTCTCCTAGGTGCTGGGATTGAAGGTGTGTGCCACCACAGCCCAGCTGTATCCATGTTTTAATACTCCACAGCTACATGGTTTGGATGTGTGAATCTCTCTGAACCTCCTTGCCTGTATAATGAAATAGGTAGTACCTGAAAATCTCATCACAGAATAAAGTGCTCTGACACATAGCAAACATATAGCAAATATTAACTAGTTTTGTTTTATGAGATTAAAATTGATGATTTAAAGCAGATGCATAGGTTGGGGCTGGGGAGATGGCTCAGCAATTAAGAGAATCTTTTGCTCTCTTAGAGGACCTGCCTTTAACTCCTGCCACCTATATCGTATGTAGGGCAGCTCATAGTTAACTGTTAATTCTAGCTCCAGAGGGCCTGAAGCCTTTGGTCTCTGAGGGCACCTGCATTCACACATGAACACACCTATACATAGACACACATACACACATGACTGAAAATAAAAAGAACTGGGTGGTGATGGCAAATACATATAATCCCACTACTCCGGAGGCAGAGGCAGGTGAATCTCTGTGAGTTCAAGGCCAGCCTGATCTACAAAGCAAGTTCCAGGACAGCCAGAGCTATTGCACAGAAACCCTGTCTCCAAAAACCAAACACCAGAAAGGAGGAAGGGAGGGAGGGAGGGAAGGAGGAAGGAAGGGAAGGAGGAAGGAAGGGAGAAAGGAAGGAAGGAAGGAAGGAAGGAAGGAAGGAAGGAAGGAAGGAAGGAAGGAAGAAAAAGAAAGAGAATCTTTTTTTCAAAAGCTGAGGTATAGTAACTTTTCTTTTAGAGACAGGGTTTCTCTGTGCAATAGCTCTGGCTGTCCTGGAACAATTCCTAACAGTAGCAAAGCTACAGCTGTGAAGGAGCAACAAAATAATGTGTGGTTGGTGGTCACCACCTAATGAGGAACTGTATTAAACCGTCTCAGTGTTAGGAAGACTGAGAACCACTGCTCTAGGACAATTGTCCTCAACAGGAAGTGATTTCATCCAAAGGACATTCAGCAATATTTAGAGACATTTCTGGCTGTGACAACTGGAACATGCTACTCTCATCCAGAACCAGGGACTCCTAGAACATCACACGCTACAGAGGACAGCCCCTTACAAAATCTATTCTCCTGTCCAGAGTCAGCATCCTAAGGGGCAGAAGCCCTAACCCAGGGCTAAGGAGTTCCTCCTCAGTTTAGGATGCCAGTGGGATTGGGGAGGTGGGACAAGGTGCTAGGGAACCATGGAGACTACCACCTGAACCTGCAGGACGGCATCCAAAACAGCATTTCCCTGATCATCCGTTGCCAAAAATCAAGGAACAACAAAAACAACCAACTTCTTCATATGTTATATTTCATTAATAAATAGGTTTTCTTCTTTAAACACAGAACATATAACAGATTGAAACACTCCCCCCTCCCCCCAATTCCAAAGACAAGTCTATAAAACAAATACCAACTGTACCGCCCTACGGGCAGGAGCGTCTGGTAACCCCCATCAGTCCTGCCCCTGCAGCACCACCACCCCCACGTTCTGCAAGAGAAGGGGGTCTGGGGCTTCTCCCTTGGGCCCTGGGGACTTCCGTGAGAAGCATATGAATGTATGATGTCACCTCTCCATGACACATGGGCTATGAAAAGATGAGGACTCCTTACCAGCTCTGATCAGCCCTTGCCCTCCTGGTTCCAGTTATGAAGCACCTGGGCTAAGCCCCCAAGGGAGCTGCCTCTGGGCTTTCCCACTGTCCAGTCCCCTGCCACTTCTTAAAGGGGAAGGGGAGGGCTCCAAGGGCCCCTCCCATCCCCAGCCTGCATGGGAACGCTGTGTGGAAGAAGCATGATGCTGAAGGTGAGGCCAGCATGTCCCCGTCCCCCCAACACCCTTCCTTCCTCTGGAGTAGGGGAACACTGGGGCAACTGCCTAATGCCTGGCTTGGGGTGTGATGGTTCTTGCTTAATGTTAGGCCCTCCTGCCAGGCCTGGCTTCTTCCATCCCATTCCTGCCTCCTAAGTCCTCACTGTGGCCATCTGAAAAAGTCACATCCAGGGTCTTAAACCATCTCATCCTCCCTCTCCCCGTGCCTCTGCACCCCAAGGGAGGAAGTGGGGGGCTGTCTCCCCCGCCTCCAGCTCCAACTTCACATGATGGAACAGCTTTTGGCCTTTTCTTTCTTGAAGGTAGAAGAGATGAGTTCAGAGCGACTGGGGAGGTGGAGGAGTCGCTTGGAGAGGCTGCGGACAGGGCTCTTCGGGGGTACTGGGCTAGGCTTGTTCAGACACACCATGGATGCCATCCGGAAGATGCTGTGGACACTCTTCTCTGAAGTAAAAGCCGAGCCCTCCAGGTAGATTTCTGCGCCCAACTGTTTGGCTATTGCACAGCCCTGTGGGAAGGGTGCAGTCATTAATGTAGTGGTCTAAGATGCCTAGGAAACACCATGACATTCCATGTGTCACCCCTCAGGGCTATTCCAGACATCCCAACTGCCAGTTTTCTGCCACCAGTCTCTGCCAGTTAATCATAAAAGTGACTGCGTGCCAGAATCACAACATTTGAAAAATCGTACTGATGCTTTTTCATCTGTCTGTTAAGCTCAGCGGTGGTGGAGCACACTTTTAATCCCAGCACTCGGGAGACAGAGGCAGGTGGATCTCTGTGAGCTAGAGGTCAGCCTGGTCTACAGAGTGAGTTCCAGGACAGCCAGGGCTGTTACACAGTTAAGATTTCCCATGAGTCTCCTGGGAGAACTCTTTAAAATGTTAACGGGCTGGTGAGATGGCTCAGAGGGTAAGGGTGCTTGACACTAAGGCTGATGATTTGATTTTGATCCCTATGGGTGGAAAGAACTGACTTCCACAAATTTTCCTCTGATTTCCACATGCATGCTGTGGCATGAGTATACATACATACAGACACACAGGCACTCACACAAAACAAGCATATGTAAAATGTTTTTTTTTTTTTAATGATAATGTTCAGACTGGGGTGTGGCTGATGCATGGTTAGCACACATAAAGTCCTGGGTCCCATCACCAGTACCGAAACCTAAGACTTAATGCCTATGCAATCCCCAGACACCCTACTGTACCTTAACAGACATTCTTACACTCCTGTGTGCATTAAAAATTATAAATTGGGCGTTGGTGGCACACACCTTTAATCCCAGCACTTGGGAGGCAGAGGCAGGTGGATCTCTGTGAGTTCCAGGCCAGCCTGGTCTACAGAGCTAGTTGCTAGTTCCAGGGTAGCCTCCAAAGAGAAACCCTGCCTTGAAAAACCAAAAAAAAAAAAAAAAAAAAAAAAAAGGGAAAAAAATTATCCTTGCAGCTAGTGAGGTGGCTCAGCTTGACAACCTGAGTTCAGACTCAGAAACACAGTGGTAGGAGGAGAGAACCTGAAATGTGTTTCTGACCTCCACACATGGGCATGGCACAAACCACCTACACCCACACTCACAAAGTTAAATACTTCATTAAAAATTATCCTGGAGTCTTGTTATAAAAGCGCAGGAGTCTATATCTTTCTGGAGTTATTTTATAGTCATGGAGCCTGAAATCCAAAATTCTACCGTTCACTCCTCTTTGTTTGCTAGTTTTGGTTTTTTGAGACTGAGTTTTTTATGTAGCCAGGCTGGCCTCAAACTTGGAATCCTTCTGCCTTGCCTCCTGAGTTCTGGGATTACAGACTATATTCAGCTCTAACAAGTATCTTTAATGAGTCTGATGCATATGGTTTACAAAAAAAAAAAAAAAAAAAAAAAGAACCTTAAAAATGCTGGCGCACATGGCTCGTGAGCTAACCTATAGCAGAAACTCAGTTAACAAGTATCTGAGACCCCAACCCACATGATAGTTTGCTATCTATAGCTAGACCCCAATATCAACTCCATCTTCTCATATAGAAAGAGTTTAATCAAGAGCTATATCTAAGCCCTCTGCTATAGCCCTGTCTACCCCCCTCGAGCCTGCCCCCACACCTGCTCATAGGAGATGGGTGCCTGCTTCTGGTGGGAAAGCTCCATTAGAGTGCTCAGGTCTGTTCGCAGATCTGTCTTGCAGCCAATAAGCAACACTCGGGTGCTGGGGCAATAGTCCAGGATTTCTGTTCTCCACTAAAGGATGGGGCGAGAGGGGAAGGGGAAGGGGAAAGGAGAGAAAGTCAGTGGCAGATAGATACCAGAAGTCCGGCTGGCAGCATGGAGCACGTCACTCAGTATCAAAGCTGAGTCCTTGTCTGAGTCACAGTATCCCTGCTGCACTAATGACATCATCTTCCTGCCCATGAGGCCTTTGGTGGCACCAGTGTGCTAACCCAGAAGCCTGTCCCTTCAGTCAACAGCACAGTCACCGAAGGGAGACAGGATTGTCTCCCACTCCCTGCCACATAGGGAAGACATGGGTCTGTTGTGTTTCCCCAATCAAAAGGCAAACAAGCCCAGAATGCCAGGAGAGGGAGCGAGGCAATCTCTTCCCTGAGAAGCCAGGCAAGTCCCACAGACTTCCTGCAGAGTCTGTCTCAGTGTAGGCAGATCCCAGACCCAGGCAATTCCATCAGCCGTTGACCCTGACCTGCCTGACTCAATGGACCTGGGATCACCGTCCACAGACGTTGCCTCTAAAAAGTCCCATTCCTCACATCACCAGAAGGTTCTGGGCCCTCAGTGAAAGCAGTACAAGGTAAGGAAAAGGCAGAAGGCTGAGAGGAGACCGGGATTCAACCCAGAGCCACAGCCCATAGTGAGGCTTCAAGCACAACAGTGCTTCCCTGGCTTACAGGCAGGAGGGTTGGAGGGCAAGGCTCCTTCTTGTTCTTCTGGGGAGAGCTGTAGAGTTCATGTTTACACACACCCCCACTTGCTTATGTTAGGGGAACACTCACTACCAAATGAGATTCATTCTTAGCCCTATTTTATTTTGATTTTGAGAGAGGGCCTCACTGAATTGCCTGTCTTGAACTGGCTGGATAGCCCAAGCTGAACTTGAACTTAAGATCCTCCTGCCTCAGCCCCCCCCCCCAGTAGCTGGGATGACTAGCATGCACCCCCACCTCAAGCACAGCCCCCACCTCAAGCACAGCCTCACCTTTTTGAGTGCACTGTCCATAGTCTCTGGACGGCTGATGTCAAAGCACAGTAACACTGCATCTGAGTCGCTGTAGCAGAGTGGACGGACATTGTCATAGTAAGGAGACCCTGGTGCAAGGGGAGCAGAGCTGAGAGTGAGCCCTGGCATCTTTGCTTCTCTAAGGGCCAAGCCCAAGGACCCCTGGGGAATGTAATCCTTGATCCCTTAACAACCAGCCACGTCCCACAGTGTTACTGCAGGGAAGCTTGGGACATGACCACCTGCCAGAATACCATTTCCCTTCGTCCTAAAAGAGCAGAAAGCAAATGTGGGTAAAGTATACTCGGACCCTGTCTGGGTTTCCCTCAGTGGGTTTAATATTCAGAGTCCCAGAAGAAGCGGCTGGTACCTTTGGAGAGACAAGGGTTTGTTTCTGGTACCCTTCACATCATCTAAGCCTGCCTGCTGCCCAGCCTCTGCTCCATTCTTCTACTCCAGGGTCTCCCAGTGAAGAAATAACCCTGCCTGTTACATAACTGCCTGCTCTGATTCCTTACCTTGGGGTCAGATCTTCAAGAGATTGATGGGGGAGGGAGGGAAGGCACTCAGGATTTGGTGTTTTACTCCTTTACCCACATAAGTTAGCTTACACTGAAAGGGCAAAGGGAATACTGTGGCCCTCACCCTCAGATCTCAGGGAGGCAATCTCAAAGACAGGAATACCTACAAGCTGTGGAGTTAGTGTGAGAGCAAGGATCCTTAGTGGAGGGGAGGCAAGGGCCTTGGGGGAGGCAACTCTGACCCAGGGTCTGATGGGGTGAAGACCAGGATCTGAGCCTGGCCCCCTCCACCCTGAGGAAGGAACAGTAGCAGATTTGGAATCCAGACAATCCGTGCTTAGAATAGCAAGCAGCCCCTCTCCCTGTACTGCAATCACCATGGAAACTGGGGGGAATCCAAGCTGAGGTGGGGGTGTCCGTCATAAAAAAAAGAAGAAGTAAGGGGGAGTTGGGATAGCTGCCTGCTCCTTCAGCAATCCACCCCCATCTCTTCCTGGGGTGAGGTGGGGGTGGGATCACAGCAGCACTGAGGCAGGGGAGCACTGCGGTACTGGGGGAGGGGAGTAGGTCTCCATTTTGGCTCCAAGCAATCCCCCTCCCCTAAGACCAGCAACTGAATAACAGAAACAGGTTCAACCGTGGCCCAAACATCCCTGACATTTCCTCTGTCCTGACAGGAATCTGAAAGAAGGGTGACTGACTGCCTACAACCTTGTGAAATGAGGGGTAGGGTGTGCCCTGGGGTAGAAGGACCACACTTGCTGATATTCCATTATCTGGGCTCAGGACTCAGGGGCTGTGAGAAGAGGGGGAAGCAGGGAGGTTTGTAATGAAAAGAGATGAGCTGCAGCAAGGTTCAGGGATGACTGGAAGGTGGGAGGGTACAGCAGGAGAAAAACCATACATCATGCAGCCACGCTGCATTCTGGTCCGATCCAGCCAGCATAGCACAGTCCAGGATAACCAGATCCCTGCCTCCCTCTCCTGGAACTGCAACGGAGGAACGAGAACCAGCCTGAGGAATTTTGGTTGTGGAGAGAGCTTAAGAAGTATCTATCATTTTCTGTTTACCCATCCCTTATCTCCAGACTTCAAAATTGGAGAACAGGAATAAGGTTCCTTCACAGAAGTAGGGTGGCATATTTCACACATGTAGGAAAGCCTTAGTGATTTATAGTTCCTCTTTAAACTCGGCTTGAATATGTTAAAAAAAATATTTTCTGGTAAAGCTTGGATCTTCTTGCCTTCCTTATATTGCTGGCTCTTACTCCTTAATTATGTCTGAGGCAGACTTAAAAAGAGGGACTGGGGTAGAGAAAGTGGAAGGGCTCAGAAGCAAAGCAAATGTTAGATGAGCTTTGAGGGCTTGGGACAGAGTGGGGAAACATTGACATCGTTGCTTTCTACATTTTTTGAAAGATGGGGTTGTGGGGGGGGCTGTCTCCAACCTCATCCCAGTACAGGTAGAAATAGTAACAACTAAACCCATACACTCTCCTGGACACTAACCCCAATGTCCTACATTTACCATCTTTCCCACCCTCCAAAATATCGATGATGCATCGTTCCATCTCTGAGCCGCAGCCTCTGATGGGAAGGGCTGAGTTGCGGCAAGCAGACAGCGGTGGCCTGAGAGGGAATGCAGGAGAGCAATATTCCCTCCAAAGCTGGTGGCGGGCTTGCGGGCGCCTCTCTGCCCCACTACAGCTGCCTCTAACAGCGGCCTCCTACCACTCATTTAACTTTGCTCCAGCGAACGAAAGGCAGAGAGGCTGAGGGGAGGGGGAGAGAGGAAGAAGGAGGGATGGGGGGGGAGAAGAGGAGGAGAAAGAGAACGGGGAGGAAGGGAGGGGGAGATGGGGCGGAGAATGTGTGTGTGGGAATGGGGAGATCTGTCTGGTGCTCCCGGGAGTACTCAGGGGTCCCTTCCCCAGCCCTCTGGAGGAAAAAAAAAATGGAACTATAACAGGGAGAGGCCTGAATCATCTAAGAGAGTCGATACCCCCAGCCAAAGAATATTTACATTCCTTCCTTCCCTTCCCGGCAAGCACCTCTATCCTCAAAGGGGGATCCCCCTTCGCTTAGAAAAGCAGCCGCCGCAGCTGGCCAGTGGAGGAGGATGGAGCATTTGCAGCCACAGTCTTCCTTACCTGAAGTATCCCAGAGGCTGAGCTCCACTCGCTGTCCCTCGGTCTCCAAACAGGCTGTGTAATTCTCAAACACGGTAGGCACATAGGTCTGTGAGGAGAGAGAAGACAGTCACACTCAGACTCACATGCCCTCAGAACCCCAAACCTTGTGTTGGCGACACAAGAAGCCACTCACACATGCGCTGGAACACTAAAGCGTCAGGTGATGCAGAACCGGTGTGTGTGTGTGTGGGGGGGGTTACATGGGGCAGGAGGAACTGTGTGAGATAGGAGGAAAGGACCGGAGAGATACTGTCCTTTGCTCCCCAGTCTGGGACAAGCCACCCACATCCTGGCTGGTTAGAGAAACCTCCATTCACATTTATTACCATCCCTACATTTGCGTCCCATTTTCAGAGCCACAAGGCAATTCTAACCTCCGTCTCCTGCCCTCTAGTCCCTTGGCACAGGTGATCAGCGAAAAGCAGCAGAAGCCTGCTGCCTAGGGCCACCCTCACAGAGCCTTACAGGAGGGCCAGGCAGGTACTGCGTCAAAAGTAAAAGCCCAGGTCCTCCAGAGCCTCCAGGTCCCAGGAATGAAGCAAAGTGGGAGGGGATATGATGGGTATAGAGGTGAGGAGGAGCCGACCGGGCGGCAGAAGTGGGTCAGGTCTCAGGGGAAGCAAGGCAGGGCAGTCCTCCAGCCAGAAGGCAAGCAGGCAGGCAGGCGGGCAGGGTGGGTTGGTCTGGGAGTCGGGGAGACAGACGGCTTTCCCGGGCAGGTGGGAATCGACCCGGTGCCAGCGGGTGGCTCACCTCCGGATAGCAGTCCTTCGCTAACACCTGTAACATCGCGGTCTTCCCACACTGCACGTCCCCCACCAGCACGAGCTTACATCTGACCACCACTGGCTGCAGCGCCCGTCTCTCCTTCATGGCTGCAGCCTCCAAGGGACTTGGACTCAGGTTCAACAAGGAGGAGGTCGTCCCCGAAGTATCCACGCGGAGACTGATTGCCGGTTCCCTGCGTGCCTGCAACTGAGGCGGAGGCCGAACGGCCCCATTATATGACCCAGGCTGAACCAATCACAAGAGGAGGCGGGCTCTGCAGCGACCAATCCCTAAGGTGGGATCCCCAGTAGCAGCCAATAGTAAGCGACTCTGAGTCAGCGCCCTCTTCCTCCCTTCCCTTTCTGTTAAAGCTGCACCGTTGCTTCCTTCTGGAAGGGGATTCCCACGGTTTTTATATTGCTGTTAGGAGGTCGGGAGGGGGCTGCGAGTAAAGCCAAGAGATCTTTGAATGTCCATGAATTAAGTGTTAAAACCCATTAGGAGCTATGGAACCAGAAAGTGAGGGAGGGTTGTAGGATCTATCCCAGGAAGACGCAGGACCTGCTTAAACTGTGGACAGGTGGCAGGCATCTTTTGGGAGAAGATAGCCCCAGGGACCCGTGACTCCTTACTTCTAATGGTTGCTATCCACACTGGTTCCACTTCTGGAAACTTCTAAAAAGAAGCCCCTACGGTCCCTCTTTTACAGCCCAACTCCCTTCCTCAGGTATCACTTAAAACAAATCAAGAAAACAGAGATAGGCAGAGGAAAGAAGTGAAGGCGTCCTTTAAGTAGAATAGGAGAGAGACCAAACAAGCTGCTCTCTGCTTTCTGTTGGGGCACGGGGTGGGGGTGGGGATTCTCACTCTAGGCCTCCTAGGAGCTGTCATGTTAAGGTGTTTTGTCCTGTGTCCTGGCTTAGCTTCCCGAATGAATCAGGCACAGGGCTAGCTCCGGGCTGATACCAGCTGACTCTGACGCACTAATGTGTCACCTGGTGAAAGTCCAGCCTGGAGGGCAAGGCCTGGGCATTAGGGATAAGGACCTGGAAGACAATCTAAGATGGGGATAAGCTATCAAACCGCCTACTGACCTACTGATTGTAGCTTTCAGAACCTCCATGGCTTCTGGGGACCCCTGTGCTAAACAGAACTGTGGCTCTCAAGATGTGTCTCCAAAGCTGGGTGTGGTGATGCACACCTTTAGTCCCAGCACTAAGGAGGCAGAGGCAAGAGGATCTCGGTGAGTTTGAGGCCAGCCTGGTCTACAGAGTGAACTGTAGGAAAGCCAAGGCTACCTAGTGACACCCTTTCTCAAACAAAACAAAACACAAGATGCATCTCTAAAGATATCATGTGGGTCACATGCTTAGGAGCAGTGAGGGTAGTGTGGTATGTGTATGTTCATCAGGCCTGAGTGCTGGGGCTAGCTCTGTGTTAGAATTTAATTAGAAAAGGGGTTTATGGACCTTTCATTTTTGTTTGTGGTTTGTTTTTAGACATTTTCTCACCCTGTAACTGGCTGGATTGGAACTGGCTGTGTAGATCAGAATGGCTTGGTTTAGTTTTGGTTTTGAGCCAGGGTCTCCTCACCATAGCCCAGATTGGCCTCAGATTCATAGCAATTCTCCTGCCTCAGACTCTCATCACAGGTTACAGTCATTCTCCACCATGCCCAGCTCTACATACACACACTACCTTTTACTTATTGAGTGTGCTTGCGGGAGGAGCAGAGCTCACTCAGGCCATTACATGGAGGTCACAGGGCCACTTGCAGACGTTAGTTCCTCCAGTCCTAGGACAAATGATATGAATGATACTCCCTGAGCCATCCTACCACTCATCACTCCTGTCTTTGTTTAAACCTCTTCACAATGTCTTTATTTGAAACTCTGCAGCCAGAATAATATGTTTATGAAATGGATATTCTCTCTTGAGACTAGCAACATTTAAAACAAGGTAAAAATGGATATTTTGTCCTTTTTTTTTTTTTTTCCCCAGAGCTGAGGACCGAACCCAGGGCCTTGCACTTGCTAGGCAAGCACTCTACCACTGAGCTAAATCCCCAACCCCACAAGGTAAAAATTGAAAACATTGGCTGGGCAGTGGTAGCATATGCCTTTAATCCCAGCACTTAGAAGGCAGAGATGGGCAGATTTCTGTGAGTTCCAGGACAGCCTGGTCTATAGAACAAGTTCCAGGACAGCCAGGGTGGTTACACAGAGAAACCTTGACTCAAAAAAAAAAAAAAAAAAAAAAAAAAGGAAAGAGCCTGACTTTAGTGACACATGACTTTAGTTCCAGCACTTGGGAGACAGAGGCAGGCAGATCTCTCTTAGTTCGAGGCCAGCCTGGCTATAGAGTTCCAGGACAGGCTCCAAAGCAATACAGAGAAACCCTGCCTCAAAAAAACAAAAGAAAAAAGAAAAAAAAAAACATTAAGCCAGAGTGAAAGAAACCAGTTACAAAATACAACACATCATGTAGAATATAATATGTAGTTATGTAGTTGGGTGCTAAACAAAATCATAATATGTAGTTGGAATTTTCTTTGGGCCTCCAACCAGATCCCAAATAAAGACATGGAGGCTTATTATTAATTATAAATGTTCAGTCTTATCTTAGGCTTGTTCCACTAGGTCTTTTAATTAAACCTATTTCTCTTCATCTACATTTTGCCTACGGGCTTTTTACCTTTTTTTATTCTGTATGTCCTACTTTCCTGCTTCCTCCATGTCTGTCTGTCTGTCTGGCCCCTGGCATCTCCCTGTCATCTCCTATTTCTTTCTTCTTTCTCCTCCTTACTCTCCCTACCCAGAAGTCCTGTCTATACCTCCTCCCTCGATATTGGCTATTCAGCTTTTTATTAAACCAATCAGGTGCCTTAGGCAGGTAAGGTAAAACAACAACACATCTTTACATAATTGAACAAATGCAGCATAAACAAATGCAACACATCCTTACATAAACAAATATTCCACAACATAAACAAACGCAACACATCTTTGCATAGTTAAGCAAATGCAACACAATTTTGCATAGTTAAACAAATATTCTGCCACAATATTATGATGTATTTACATGAAATCTTCAGAATAGGTAAATCGAATGAGATGGAGGGTATGGGGGCAGTAAGATGCCTCAGAGGGTAAAAACTCTTGCCACAGAGTCTGACAACTTGGGCATATGCCACTGCAGCTTTTATTTCATTTATAGTTCCTATCACCTTTTTATTCTCTCCTTCAAACTTTTATGTTCTGATTTCTATTTTTGATAATTTTTGATCTTATAAACTTTATGATTAAAACAAAAAAGCTTGCAAAAAAAATTACACACCAAATTAACCAGACCACGGCTGGAGAGTTTACTCAACAGTTAAGAGTATCTGTTCTTGCTTAAGATTCAGGTTTGATTCCCAGAACCCACATGGTGGCTCACAGCCATCTGTAGCCCCAGTTACAGAGGATCCTATGCCCTCTTCTGACTTAGGTGGGTACCAGATGCACAGGTACATGCATACATACATACATGTATACATATACGCAAGCAAAATACTCATATATAAAACAAAATAATTTTAAAAGTTAGCCACACATTAAGCCTATGGATCTGAGTGAATTTCTGAAGTGTTAGGATAGCACTGGGGATGGAAGCTGTGCAGCCTCACATTGGATTTTACACTTTCACTAGTGAATGTATTTTTAGACACCCTCCACTAAAAATGAAGAATTCATGACAGAGTTAGAACTAGAAAAATAATTTAGCTTTATAGCCTTTCTCCTAACTTATGTCCATTATCTGCTTTCAATTCTTTGTCATCTCCTAATACTTAGCCTTTCTTGTTCTCTTTTCTACAGATTACATTGTACCCAGAGGTGTACCCAGAGGTGCATGTGTTTGCATTTACATATGTAAGTATATCTATTATATATATTCTGCTATGTTCTGCATAGGAGGAAGAACATGAGGTTATTTTTCTTTCTGAGATTAGGTGAACTCACTTAATATTTTACTTCCTAAATTACATCCATTTTCCTGCAAATTTTGTGATTAGATTTTTTTTTAGAGCTGAATGATAGTGGGGGTGGGAGGTAGGGAATGTCACAGCTACCTGTGAAGGTCAGAGGACACTTGTGGGGATTGGCCCTTTCTTTCCACTCTGTGGGTCCTGGCCACCAAGCACAGGTTGCCAGGCTTGGCAGCAAGCTCCTTTATCTGCTGAGCCATCTCACCAGCCTGCAAGTTGTTGCTTTTGAATTGCTATTGTTGTTTTGGGCTGTTGTTTTGTTTTGTTTTGTTTTGTTTAGGAAACCAGGTGGGGAGCTGGAGAGATGGCTTGGTGGTTAAGAGCACTGGCTGCTCTTCCTGAGGACCTGAGTTCAATTCTCAACACCCGCATGGAAACTCACAACTGTCTATAGCTCCAGTACCAGGGGTTATGACACTCTTTCACAGACATAAATGCTGGCTAAACACCAATACACATAAACATAAATAAATTATTTTTTAAAAAAGAACCCTATATCTCCACTATCCCAAGCCTGCTCTCCTTGCCACCTGAACCCACAAGTTAATTCTTCAGAAATGAATTTTATGAAGAGCCTTAAAGCATAATGATGGAAATGAAACTTCTCTTAGTTGAGTTAGAATTGGGGGTGTGCTGTGGGGCTCATTTTGTTCTACTGTCCTCCAAGGGTCAAGCCTCAGAGAACACAGTTTAAAATCACTAAACTTTGTAATATTCCTTCAGATAGAGAGAGAAGGGGTAGAGGGAGAGAGAGAACCACATGCTCAAAGCTCAGAACTGTCCTTATTTTATTTTCAGGTTCCAATTACTGTGATAAGGTCCCATTCTGGGACAGAGGCATAATACACTAAGATGTTCTGGGCAGGAGCAAATTAAAATTCACCCTTACTTTACCAGAGTTCAAAGCTCAGCACCTTCTCTGCCCTAGTTACTCTTGCCAGGGGCCCCCAGGCACTTTCCACCTGCATCTTCCAGGTATCTGAAGAGCCACATCCCTGTATAGAACTCAGAAACTGCAAGTGGGGAATTGTCACTTCTCCTTATCCCAGACAGAAGTCTCTTCTCTGTCCTTTCAAGGAACAAACATGCAAGCAGCCTGCTGGGTATGTAGAGCATGAGAAGAATGAGGGATGGGGATCTGGTTAGCGGACCATCAGAGCTCACCATTTACCTGGTCCTCAGGTCTGACACAGGCCAGGCAGAGGCAGGAGGATGATGGATACTCTGAAGTGCTTGAAGCATGGCTGAGGACTGGAGAATCCTGTCAGGAGCAGACAGTGCAGGGTAAGGAGAGAAGTTTGCCTAGGAACACCTTAAATACCATAAAATGTGTCACACAGGCAAAGACATGGGAGTTTGCTCCCCAGAGAAATATATAGAAGGACACTCATTGTTTCTTCCTTCCTCCTTTTCTACCCATTGTTCTAGACTGTGAATGTCCTCTAGCCAAAGGCAACCAGCAGACCTGGGCACAATGAACAAAACTGGGTTTATTGACTCACTGCAACAAGGACATACACCATGGCAGAATGTGGTACACCCAATGTTTGCTGTAAGGAGAGACTGGGAGTTTGAACTTAATTTTACTAGGGGTGACAGGCTGCCTAGAAGTATACTGTGGATTCTTTCCTGGGACTATGGCCGGAGATAAGGGTGGGGGATAATTCAATGACCTTTCTATACAGGTTCCTTAACTAATGAGTTTATGGACTCTTGGAAAATACAAAATGTGTATATAAATTCATTATAATTCCCCCCCCCCCGGGTTCTGGGTGCCTAGCTTTCATTTGTCCCTCAGAATGGACTGTCACTCAGCAGACTGCCCAGCACTGTTTGGGAGACCACTGGCACTTTTTAAAGAGTCTCTCTGAGCCTCTGTATCAACAGCAAAGTGGAGATGGTATTTCTTTCTAAGATTGCTGATGTTTGATGGACGAATAGTTAAGGGGTTGTGGTAGTAGTGTCAGTCATTGCTGTTAACAGTTAGCTACATGCTGGACTGGACACAGGATCCACACCCCCATCGCCAGAGGAGGAGGCAGGGATCCAGAGAAGGGGACAGGGCTGGCTGGCAGTCACCCCTCCCACCTCCTTGTTCCTTTACTTTGGGAAGCATCACACTAATTTGTATTGAGAAGGTAATGGAATGAAGAGGGCTAAAGCTGTCACTTACAGAGGAGGCACAACCATACTAGCCAGGGCAGGCGCATGTTTTCCTACTCTTGCAGCTTGAACATGTCTTTTTGTTTGTTGTTTCTCGAGACAGGGTTTCTCTACGTAGCCCTAACTGTCCTGGAACTCATCTGTAGACCAGGGTGGCCTCAAACTCACAGATATCTGCTTGCCTTCTTCCTGGGATTAAAGGCGTGCACCACCACTGTTCTTGAACGTGTTCTTATTTTTGTTTCTATTCAGATCTGATTACAGAGAGATCATCTTTCCTGTCTTCGTCTATCGTGGTCTGTCATCTAATAATGGTCTTATGAAATGGCTTATGTTCAACCAGAGGAAAGCAAAACACTGCTGAGTGCTGCCCAGTGCCTGGCTGCCCAGAGACTGCACTTTTCCCCTCAGCCACTCCTCTGCTCTCTTTCCTGGGAGTTGGGCCTATTCTGGACATCTGCTGAGCCAGCAGAAGGAAAGCCAATCCAGAGGAGACTCTCCCAGAAAAACACCCTGAGAGAAACAGCACTGAGCTATGATGCACATCAGTGATAGCACGATGGGAGCTGCTTAAAGGGAATATTTAGACTCTAAAATATAGAACAATAACATGGCTTGGGAGTAAAACATTGAGGCCTGGGGAAACAGTATGGTGGTGTGGCCTGAGTGTATGCATGTAGATAGGTATAGAAGAAGAAAGAAATGAAGATAAGAATGGCATGTGGTGGGGGGACGGGTATGGTGGCCCATGCCTTTAATCCCAGAACCTCAAGCAGAGGCAGGCAGATCCCTGAGAGTCTGAAGCTAGCCTGGTCCACAGAGCAAGTTCCAGGCCAGCCAAAGCTACATAGTAAAACCCTGTCTCAAAACCAAAACCAAAGCCAGGCAGTGGTGGAGCATGCCTTTAATCCCAGCACTCAGGAGGCAGATATAAGTGGATTTAACAAACCGAGTTCCAGAACAGGCTCAAAAGCTAAAGAGCTATCCTGTCTTGAAACCAAAATAAAACAAAACAGAAACAACTTCACAAGAAACCTTTGAATATCAATTTGGGGTGACAGAGTGCTGTCTGCCCTAGTCTGATCATTCCGTGCTGTGTGCATGTATGGAAATGTCACACCACAGCCTTTGGCTAAGCTCTGGAGTGCAGGCAGGAAAAGGCAGGAAGACTCACACACTGAGGTCTCTCCAGTCTGTTCTGCAGCATGGCTTGGCCCTGGAATCCAGTCTGGGCAATAAAGGGATGAAGACACGGGCACATGACAGAAAAGCTCATGGGGGCCATGCTTTCCCTGATAGAGTGGCACTAACTGTACAAGAACCCAGAACCTCAGCGTGTTTACTATGTACAGCATGAGAAAGAGGGCCTGGTAGTTTCCATTGGAGGACTCTGTAGGATAGCAGTCTCATGCTGCAAACACTCTGGAAGGAGAAAGCTGTGGGAGATGCTTCTGTATCCTCTGTCAACATTCATATTCTGACCCTATGGAGGAAGGCTTTCCCAATTCCCATGGGTCTGAGGCATTGGTCTTTGTCTTAGTCAGTGCTCTATTGCTGTGAAGAGACACCATGACCTTGGTAACTCTTATAAAAGAAATCATTTAACTGGGGCTTGCTTACAGCTTTAGAGAGTTAGCCTGTTGTCATTATGGCAGGAAACATGGTAGCATTCGGGTAGACATAGTACTAGAGAAGTAGATGAAAGCTCTACATCTAGAGTGATCCTCAGCAGGAAGAGAGAAAGCCACTGGGCCTGGCCGGATCATTTGAAACCTCAAAGCCCAACCCCATTGACACACTTCCTCCAGCTAGGCCACACCTCCTAATCCTTCTCAAGTAGTGCCACCCCCTGATGACCAAGCATTCAAATATAGGAGCCTAAGGAGGGTAGTATTCCCATTCAAACCACCACACTGTCCACAATACACATTTACTCGAGACATCATCCCTCCTTACACATTCACTCAAGGCTTCCACCACTCCCGCTTCTGCCCTTTGAGTTGTGGCTTGATCATTTGCATCTTTCTCCCTAACAGGTGCAGACAGCTACCATGCTTGTCCCACCATCATTCAGGCTTTTCCAAACCTGCCTATCGTTTCTTTCAGCTTTAGGACCTTAGTTACTTTTGTCCCCTGGTTCCTTCTTTAAAAATGTTCCCTGGGGTCAGCACCCATATTTACATTGTTTCCATAAAGCACCCTACTGGATGGAAAAATAGGTCCACAGAAAGAGGAAGGAGACAGGTTTCTTTCTTACCATGTAACCATTTACATTTCTCTAGGAAACAATATTACTATTTGAGGCTCCACTCTTATCTTGGATGAGATGTACCACTGTCAGCTGTATTCTGGGTCAAGTGGCCTTGCTGGGCCCATTTAACATTTTTTTCTTTTTCGCCTCTGGAAAAAAAAAAAAAAATGTGTTTTTCTTCCAAACAGTCAAGTTATACATAAACTCTTTAAATAAGCAGCTTAGAATTGGGAACTGCTTCTACAGAAGTATTTAGGTAACACTGAGTGGGAGCCGAAGGGATCAGAACAGTGTGGGCCTGCTCGCAAGCTTCCAAGAAGCTGGTGAAGCAGAGCAAGAAATATGACCAAGTCAGACAAACCTGGCTTTAAATCCCAGCTTTGACACTTTCAGGCTTGAGTGCCGTTTGGCATACCTAACATTCTCTCAGGGTCCTCTTTCTCATGACAAACATAATAGTTAACAATAAAAGCAACAATGTAATTTGGCAGCCACAGCTGTAGTTCAGCTGATAGAATGCTTGCCTAGCAAGCGTGAATCTCTGAGCCCTAATCCCAGTAGATGTGTTGGCTCATACCTCTAACTTCAGCACACAGGAGCTTGAGGCAAGAGGATGAGAAGTTCAAGGTCATCCGCAGCTGCATAAACAGTTTGAGGTCAGCCTGAGCCACGTGAGACCATGGGTGGGAGATAATTCAACATGGGCTTTCTATCAAGGTTCTTTAACTAATGGGCTTTTAAGAATTCCCTTCCAGGTTAAATATAAGATGTGTATATAAGTTCATTATAAAAAAAAAAAAAGGATAAAAAACCAAAAAGCTATGTACTGTTGACCTCACAGAGTTGTCAGAGCATCAGATAAGAGGCTGTTTTTTTCCGTGGGCACTGTCCTGGCACAAAGGCACTGTGATGTTGGATTGTTTTCTAAGTGAGACCTTTCCTCCCTTGCCTGAGGGAAAAGCACCCAACGTCCACTGAAGCCCTTGAAGGCCTCTCTCATGTCCCCAGTGTCAGGGCTCACAAGAGGACCCCATCAGCTTTAGAAAGAAAATCAAGATAGAGGGCAAAGAGGAACCCTGAGAAGAAGTGGGAGAGACGGCCTGAGTGTCCCCAAAGAGTGCAACTTCTGCAGGGTAGTGTATCTGTCACCCATGAGTGTCCTACATGCCTCAGTCGGCAATGCATGAAGGAGTGTTGTGTTCTGCTGGGCACAGGGACTCAGGGGAACTCTCCTCTCCTGGGCTGTATTATTCAGCTCTTTGCAGTCTGGGCCTTATCGCTTAGCGGTCTGCCTTCTGGCCTCTTCTCTTTGTTTGCCAACTTGGCTGGCTTTCTCTAGAAACAAAAGAGGTGTTCAGTTCTCAAAGGTGCTGGACTGCAGCTCACCCTGTCCCCTTCCCAGGGGGGTTATGCCTCAGATAGACCCCTTCTTGGCTCTCAAAGGCCTCTTCCCACACTTTCAGGTAAAAAGGGAGATTTTGTTGTTGTTTTGTTTTGTTTGGCACCCCCTTCTATTCCTCACCATGTGGCCCCACCTCTGTCACCAATGAGGCCTCCAGAAGCTTCACTTGTCAAGGAGACAGCTCCTCTCCCCATTGTCTGACCAGGATTTGGAAGCTCTGGTTTCCATAGCAACCTCTGGGCATTTAATTAAGGGAGGAGGCCTTCATCTCTTCTAGGCTGGGCAATTCCAAATCTCAGCCGGAAAAGGGTACCCTGAGGGGGCGAGGGAAGAGCGCTGTCCTCCCAAACAGCACAATTCAGGCTCCTCCCCAGAGCCCACAACCGATTTTCTGGCCGACTCCTTCCCACCTGCCACTCCTATCCCTGTTTCACCCCAGCTGGGAAGACCTCTCAAACCTACTCAGTAAAGCCTTGCCCCAGGATGGTAGAGGTTACTAGGGGTGACAAGCTGCCTAGAAGTATACTGTGGATTCTTTCCTGGGACTATGGCCGGAGATAAGGGTGGGAGATAATTCAATAGCCTTTCTATACAGGTTCCTTAACTAATGAGCTTAGGGACTCTTGGAAAATACAAAATGTGTATATAAATTCATTATAATTCCCCCCCCCCCGGGTTCTGGGTGCCTAGCTTTCATTTGTCCCTCAGAATGGACTGTCACTCAGCAGGCTGCCCAGCACTGTTTGGGAGACCACTGGCACTTTTTAAAGAGTCTCTCTGAGCCTCTGTATCAACAGCAAAGTGGAGATGGTATTTCTTTCTAAGATTGCTGATGTTTGATGGACGAATAGTTAAGGGGTTGTGGTAGTAGTGTCAGTCATTGCTGTTAACAGTTAGCTACATGATGGACTGGACACAGGATCCATCCCCCCATCACCAGAGGAGGAGGCAGGGATCCAGAGAAGGGGACAGGGCTGGCTGGCAGTCACCCCTCCCACCTCCTTGTTCCTTCTCTGCCCTGCCCAGGCTGCTGGAAAGTGCTCCTGATACTGATGGGAAGTCTACAGCTTCAAGAGCCAGGTCACAGACACGTCATAGGGTGGAATTTCCAGGCTCAGGTCACTGAGTTCCTGAAATTCCTGAATTCCTGTCTCATTTCTTAGCTGTTGCTGCGGCCACTTCTCCCCACTTCTGGTCAGGTTGGCTCAAGTGAGTGTGTGTTTCCTTTTCTTGTATTTTTAGACTTTGGAAAAAATAAACGCAGCAAGCACAGTAGCACCTTCCTGGCTTCCACTTCTCAGTGGGTGTTGGGGCATTTTTTCCCCTGACCAGGCTTCACCCCTGCTGCCCCCATGACACATTGTTACATTCTGTTGAAAATTCCTCTGTTTATATGGGTGTGGTGGCATTGGCCTGAAATCCCAGTGGTCAGAAGGTGGAGGCAGGAGGAAGGGTTAGATGTTCATGGTTACCGTTCATGGTTACCGTCAGGCCAGCCTGGGATTCATGAGAGTCTGTCTCAAACAACAACAAAAACAAGGAAAGGAAGGAAGGAAGGAAGGAAGGAAGGAAGGAAGGAAGGAAGGAAGAATCAAAGAAGAAGAAAAAGGAGGCCAGGCAGTGGTGGTACACACCTTTAATCCCAGCACGTGTGATGTCAGCCTGGTCTACAGGAGGAGTTAAAATCCAGTCTCAAAACACCAAAAACAAAAAACAAAAAAAAACAAAAAAAAAAAAAAAAAAAGAAAGAAAAGAAAAGAAAAGAAAAGAAAAAAAGAAAGAAAGAAAAGAAAAGAATGGAAGAAGAAAGGAAGAATGGAAGAAAGGAAGAAAAGAAAATTCCTGTGGCTGGAGAGATGGCTGAGTGGTTAGGAACATTTGCTCTTTTGGAGGCGGTGGGTTTGATGCCCAGCACCCACCACCCACATGGTGGCCCAAAACAGTCTGTAACTCTAGTTCCAGAGACTCAACACTCCTCTCCTGACCTCCATGGGCAACAAGCAAGCAGGTGATACATACAATACAGATAGGCAAAATGCCCTCTAACGAGAGTTTCTTTACCCCAGCCTGTCCCAGCCTCCTTCATCCCTAAACGAACACACAGATGCTATATCAGTTATAAAACTGTTGGCTGGTGGCTTGAGCTTCTTATTGGCTGGCTCTGTCTTATTAACTCATTTCTATGTCTTTCCATGTGGTCTTGGTTTACCAAAGAATGCCTGGTGTGTCCTCTCTTCCTGGGCTCTATGTGATGACTCTCTGGTGGGCCCTCTCTGCCTACCTTTCACAGAATTCTCCTCGTCCTAGTTCTGCCTATCTTCCTGCCTTGTTGACCAGACAGTGTTTTATTCATTAACCACTAAGAGAAACATATATACAGAAAGACTTCCCCCATCAATGCCCAAGTGCATAAATAAATAATAAATAAAAAGGAAAGAAAACTTCTGGCTTACTCCTACCTCCCATGCCTCTGCTGTTCCTGTCAGTCGACACAGACTGAGATATTCGATTGTGACTCCTTGTCTCTAGGTTTTATATCTCATATCCCTATGTTGTTTCACTCCTGGAAACTCCACATTGAGACATTTGTCCTCCCTTCAAAAAAGGCAACTATCTCTATGGTCTGTGGCTTGCCTACTTCACACTATCTTTATTCAAAGCCAGTATTGTGGAGTGGATCAAAGAGAGGACCCTAAACCTGTCAGATGGAGTTGGGTGCCATCATCAATAAAACAATATCCAAGGCATTGTTAAAAGAGTTAAAAAGGAGGTCTGCGTGAAGTCATTCCAGGACACCTAGTCCAGGCTTCCAAGGGCAAAGGACTTGAAAATGAAACATTACCGTCCCAATCTTAGGGTCCTTGGGACACAAAGCTATTTCTCCACTCTGTTGCTCAGTTCAGTTTAGCCAGGGTCATGGAGCAACACACCGTTAGGGGAAGGGGTGGGTTATGGACTGAGAGCCTTGTGAAAGCACAAAATGGGACTTTTGCTGTCCCATATGGTGGAAGCTGGATGAGGGAAGGAAAACTCTCAAGGGCTGAGGCTGTAGCTCCGATGGTAACATGATGGCCTGGCTCACACTAAGCCCTGGCTGGCTCCCTACTGTAAACTGGAAGAATGGCTGTAATCACAGCACTTAGGAGATAGAGGCACAAAGAATCAGAAGCATAGGTTACCTTTGGCTTCTTGGTGAGTCTGAGGCTAGCCTGGGATGCATGAAGTGAAAAGAAAAAGAAGAGAAAGTTAAGAAAAAAAAAAAAAAAAAACCTCTTAAGCAATGGTGTTCTTTGTTAGTCTGTAGAGATGGCCCAGAGATTTAGAGAGAACTGGAGCTCTATTCCCAGCACCCACACTTTAGCTCATAAGCATCCATAACCCTAGTTCCAGAGCATCCTGTGCCCTCTTCTAGCCTCCACAGGCACCAAGTATGCACATTGTTCATAGACATTCACTGAGGCAAAACACTCATTCATAAAAACACAACATTTAAAAAGAACAACAGAGTTGGGTCTAGGGAGAAGGCTCAGTGGGTCTGCAAGCACAGCAACCGTTGATTCCCAGAAGCCTCCTGTCTTAGTCTGGGTTACCATAGCTGTGATGAAACACCATGACTAAAGCAACTGGGGAGGAAAGGGTTTATTCTGTTTACACTTCCACATCACCGTTCATTTTCAAAGGAAGTAAGGAAAGGAACTCACCCAGGGCAGGACCCTGGAGGCAGGAGCTGATGCCGAGACCATGAAAGAGCCCCGCTTTTACTAGCTTGCTCCCCAAGGCTTGCTTGTTCAGCCTGCTTTCTTATAGAACTCAGGACCACCTGCCCAATGATGGTATCACCCACTGAGGGCTGGGCCCTACCCCATCAATCACTAATTAAGAAAATGCCCTATAACCTGATCTTACAGAGGTATTTTCTCAATCGAGGCTCCCTCATCTACAGTGACTCTAGCTTGTGTCATTGACATAAAACTAGCCAGCACACCATTTAAAACCAAACCAAACCTAGGACTCTCAGTAGTAATTTTACTTCCTCCCCTTCAGGTTGGGTACACTGGGCTGGCCACCAGAACAATGCCCCTGTTCTCAATGCAGCCCTGGCTGCAAAATTCCAGAACTGTGCTGAGGAAATAAAGGAGCCCAAACTGTGGATTGTCTAAGGTCACAGGTTAACAAAGCTTGGACCTCAGCCTGCTGAACAGGCCTTCCATCCCTCCCCTGGTGTCAAGAGGAAAGGGAGCCAACTGGAGAGTCCCAGTTTGCTTCAGGTTCCCAATCTCCAGGAAGGCTTCCTGGATCATGCAGGGAAAACACGAAGTAACATCAGAGACATTAAGAAATGAAAAACTCCAGGAATGGGAGAGCAATTTATCCAAGGTCACCCAATTAGTGGTTCACAGGGACTGGATTCCAAGTAGACCACAGGCTGACATGGGTTCTCAACCTGTTTGTCTGCAAGCGTCATAGTCAGGGATTGAATCCAATCTGGCTGTCTCCAGAGGGCAATTTGCCATCATGCTCTGAAACATCACTTCTGATTCCACCCCACCCCCTTCCCCAGGACTGATGATTGGCACACAATACAGGCAGAGCACACCGCACCCAGGAAGTCCGCTAGTGTGGCTGTCTTTACTGTGTCTGGCTGGACAATTGTTTGTTCTCTGCCCTTCCCCAGTATTTGGTGCACAAGACTGTGGTTAACTAGCCTGACCTTTTTGCCCTTCCCACTATGCTGACCCTAGGAGTGTAGAGTACTTGCTGTGGTGTTTAGTCAAGTTGGAGGGACTCCTGGCACTGTCTAGTCTTGCATGTTGTAGACAGAATCTGGAGGCTCAAAAAAAGAATGGGGCGAGGCTCACTTCTTTACTCCACCAAATCCCTGAGCTCCTGTTATGTTCTGAGTGCTGTTCTAGACATGACATTGATGGGTCCCTGTCCCCATGGAGTTCACCTAATCATAGTGGAGTAGAAAGACATTGCTAGGTCTGTCTAGATGGCTCAGCTGGCAAAGGCATCTGCTGCCAAGCTTGAAGACATGAATGTGATATCTAGAATCTACTTAATAAAAGCAGAGAACAGACTCTGGAAAGTTGTCCTCAGACCAACAGATGAGCACTGAGGCACTTGTGTGTCCCCCCACAACATTCATCTATCTTTCTGTCCACACATAACATACAATGTAATGACTCACTTTAAAAACAGAAAGCCAGGCTGGAGAGATGGCTCAGTGGTTGAGAGTACTGGCTGCTCTGCCAGAGGATCCAGGTTTAATTCCCAGCCAGTATCCACAGGACCACTCAACTGTCTGTAACTCTAGTTCCAGGGGAACTGACACCCATGACAAAACACCAATGTACATTTAAACAAAACAAAACACAGAAAACCAATTGACATAAAATAGGTAAACAAAAAGCGTAAACCAGAAGAGACAGTGACAAAGGTCATATTTTGAGTAAATGGGATAGAGGTGTCAGCTCCTCTTTTAGCCTGGGTGCATGCAGGACAAGTACTGTTAGCCTGAGATCTAAAGGATATAAAGGTGTCAACAGGCAAAGACATTCTGGTAGAAGGGACAGCCCAGCCCGTGACAATCACCTGAGAAGGTGCTTCATGTGTCAGAGCACACTGAACATGGATATCTATTTAGTATTTCCTCACAGTTTTTTTTTTTTTTTACTTAAGTATTCTTTTATTTGAATGGGTGTTTTGCATACCCTAACAACGTTTATTTAAATTATCTAATTTTATGTATATTGGTGTCTCTACACCATGTGTGTGTCTCATGCCCATAGAAACCAGAAGGGGGACTCTGGAGCCCCAGGAACTGCAGCTGAAGACAATTGTGTGCTGCCATCTGGGTGCTGAGGATTAATCTAGGTCTGGAGCAACAAATGCTCTTAGCTGCTGAGTCAGCTCTCCAGCCCCGACATTGTTTGTTTGTTTGTTTGTTTGTTTGAGACAGGATTTCTCTATGTAGCCCTAGCTGTCCTGAAACCAACCCCCCCCAACCCTGTAAACCAGGCTGGCCTCAAATCTGCCTGCCTCTGCCTCCTGAGTACTGGGATAAAAGGTGTGCACCACCTCACTAACAATCTTTTTTTAACCAGAGTACATTGCACTTAAAGTTTCAGGCATTTTAGAGATAAATGCACATATCTAGTTATATACACCTGTGTCTTATTTAGTATATGTAGTTTTTTTAAAAAAAATACTCTTTTGGCTCTTTTGGGAGAGCCTACCACCCAGCTCCCAAATAAATACACATGGAGGCTTATTCTTGCCTATGAATGTCTAACCTTAGCTTGGCTTGTTTCTAGCCACCTTTTCTTAAACTTAAATTATCCCATCTATCTTTTGCCTCTGTGCTTTTACCTTTTTCTATTTCTGTATTTCTTTCTTTCTGACTCCATTGCTGGTTCTGTAGCTGGGTGGCTGGTCCCCGATGTCCTCTCTGGTCTCTCTTGCTTCCTTCCCAGAGTTCTCTTCCTCTTTTTATACTTTTTGCCTGCCAGCCCTACCTAGCCTTTCTCCTGCCTTGCTATTAGACTGTTGGGCTCTTTATTAGACCAATCAGGTGTTTTAGACAGGCAAAGCAACACAGCTTCACAGAGTTAAACAAATGCAATATAAAAGAATACAACACATCTTTGCATCATTAAACAAATGCTCCACAGCATAAACAAATGTAACACATCTTAAAATAATATGCTACAACAAGTGTCAAGGTGTGCTTTGGGTTGCGATCCAACATATACTCATGGGCTGGAGTGGTAGCTCTGTTGGTGAAGGGCTTGCACGAAGGCATGAGAACCTGAATTTGATCCTCCAGGACTTGAGGATCCCTGGAACTCTCTGGTTGAGGATTCTAGCCTTCCTGCTGAGATCCAGGCCAAAACAGAATGTGACGAAGGGATGACAACTGAGGTTGTCCTCTGGCTTACACACACGGTACAAAGTGCACCTAACACAAATACAAACACACACAACTTCTGAATTAGTCAGGGTTCCCTAGAGGAACATAACTTATAGAATGAAGATATCTATAGCTATATAGTTCTATTCCTATGTATGGATATATATGAAATTTTTTAGAATGGCTTTCATATTGTGGTTGAGGCAGTCCAAT
>JANBXA010000031.1:4702500-4742500 GCA_030556225.1 Cricetiscus sungorus | reverse complement strand
GAATTCTGGTCCTCAAGCTTACAGAGCCAGTGCTCTCACCCACTGAGCATCTCCCTGGCATCCTGTTTGCTTTTCTTCCTGTCTCTACTTTGTTTACCAAAATTCTAACCAAGCTTGCCCTTCCACCATGGACTGTCACACTGTCTCCCGCCTCCATACAAAGTGGCCTGCAGTCTACTGCTGGCTCCCACTCAGGTCTGGGGAGTTAATCCTCAAGTGTGGGCCCCTGGACTGCACCAAAGAGTGAGCAAAAACTCTTAACTGAATCTACAAATGAAAACATGTTCACAAGCCAGGACTGGCAGCCTGCCATTTGAAGAGACTGAAACAGAAAGATCAAAAAAAGTTCAAGGCCTACCTAGGCAAATCTGTAAAGCACTACCTTACAAATAAAGAGCCAACGTGGTGGCACAAGTGCAGGAGGCAGAGGCAGGCAGATCTCTCTGTCTTTGAGTCAACCTGATCTAACAGTTTGCACCAGGTCAACCAGAGTTACATAGTGACACCCTGTCTCAAAGCAAAACCTAGAAGACCTTTAACAGGAAAGCCGTATAATTATACATTTATATTTATTACATTTATTATAGTTATGTATACATTTATATTTTATTTGGTTTTTGAGACAGATTTTTTTTTTTTGAGGCAGGTTTTTATGTAGCTCGGGATAGCTTTGAGCTCTATGAATTTTACACTGGCCTTGAACTCTGAGTCCTCATGTGTCCAGCTCCCAGGTGCTGGACTTAAAGGTGTGTTCCACACCACTTCCAACTTAAGTGACAATATTAGAAGAAATTAGGGGAGCTCTAAATAGAGAAAGGGCTAATGATCTTGAGCTAGAAGATTCTCATAAAGGTGATCATTCTCTAACAAACTCACCTAGAAGTGCACTGCGATTCCCTCAAATCCCAATTGCTAGCAAATGGACAAGCTGGTGCATGGATTTGTGCAGAAACACAAAGGCAAAGACAGTCAAGAAGCTCTCTGAGAGGAACATGCATGCAACAATGACTATAATAAATCTCCAGTACTGGAAACAGCATGCATAGACAAATTCTGCCATGGAACAGAATAAAGGCCTCAAACACAAACCCACTCACATATGGATTCTTGTGTCACAATGGAGGAAATAATGAAGAACAGCGAGGAAATATCCCCAAGGCATGGACCAAATCACAAGATCACACATTAGTTTTAGGTATAAATATAAAAGGCACTAAAGGCCAAGCTTTCATAATTAAAAATAAAGTTGAGATGATACTATTTTGGTCAGTCTGGAATGCCATAATAAAATAAATGTAAACTAAAATGTAGATGGTATTCTTTATTGGGAACACCAGCTCCCCAAATAACCACACAGAGTTATTATTAATTATAAATGCTTGGCTGATTGCTTAGGCTTGTTACTAACTAGTTCTTACAACTTAAATTAACCCATATTTCTTAACTACACTCTACCATGTGGTGGCACCTATTTTCAACACAGCATGTTAATCTCCTGCTTCCCTGGTGTCTGGCTGAAGACTCAGCCTTTTTTCTTCCCTGTGCTCTCATTTTGTCCGCAAGTCCAATCTGACTTCTACCCGCCTAGCTATTGGCCATTTAGCCTTTTATTAAACCAATGAGAACAATGACTATTCACAGTGTACAAAAAGATTGTTCCACAGCATAAAGCTTCTAGAAAACAGATAGGAACCAACCTTAATGAATTTTTTAAATGCTCCTCAAATGCTATACAGAAGGGTTATGACTTAGATTGTAGCACTTCTTGAGCAAATGTTAGACAACCCTGGCTCCATCCCTGGTACACAAGAGCAACAAAAAGAGAAAAGAGAAAGGCTAAGTATTATGGCACATGAATTAAAATAGTTAATTCAAAAGTGAATTAGTGAAGAGGAAATCTAGGGTTCATGGAGATGGCTTAGTGGCTAAAAGGTGCCTGCAACCAAGCTTGACCACCTGGGTTCAAGTCCTGGGATTGACTCCTACTTCCATTCCTGTGTTCTCTCTCTCTCTCTCTCTCTCTCTCTCTCTCTCTCTCTCTCTCTCTCTCTCTCTCTCTGTCTCTGTCTCTCTCTCTGTGTGTGTAAGAGAAAGAGAGAGAAATACTAAATACATAAATATACATAAATATTTGCAAAAAGCTTTAGGCTTGAAGAAAGAGCTGGGACACACACTGATAAAGAACCTACAATCAGTCTGAGATGAGAGCTTATGGTATAGGTCAGTGGTAGAGCACTTACCTAACACATTCAAGGCAGTGGGCTCAACACTTGAAAAAAGGAAGAATGATAGAAAGGCAGGTTGCAAGTTGTCCTCTGACCTCCATACATTTACTGCAGCATGTGTGAGTGGCACACAGACATATATATAAATATAAAACAAACAACCGAAAAGAACTAAAGAAAGAAAGTGAACAACCTCAAATCTAATAAACACAAAACAAGAAGCTTGGACAGACATGCCACAAAAGATGTTCTAACAGCAAATAAACATGGGAAAAAGTAAGCTCAGATCTGCCTTCCCTGCACACAGTGCTTCTCCCAAAGCTACCATCCATGACTTAGAGGGTATCTCATCCATAGTGTCACTTCTGATCAGGGTATTTGCTTCACAGCAACCAAATCATGGTACTGGATTGATGCTTATGATATTAACTCCCTTAAAACGTTCCTTAATGATCTGAAGTTGCTGGCTTGGTTAAAACAAACAAACAAACAAACAAACAAAAACCTTTCTGGTCTTTTGAAGGCACCATTACAATACCAGGGAAGTGGTAATACCTTGCAGAGTTAAAGCAACATTTCCCAGCAGGTTGGATATGCTGGGTATCAGTTGCCAATGTTTGTGCTGATTCTCCCAGAGCCAGGATTGATGGGTCAAGAAATTAAGAGCTAGAAATGGGCTAGCATTTGGGAAGTGAAAGCAGAAAGATCAGAAAGTCAGGGATATCCCTGGCTATATAATAAAGTCAGCCTGGGTTACAAGAAACCCCCATCGAGAGAGAGAGAGAGAGAGAGAGAGAGAGAGAGAGAGAGAGAGAGAGAGAGAGAGAGAGAGAGAGAGAGAGAGAGAGAGAGAGAACATATGTGGGGCAGGGGCAGGAAGGGGAGGGAAAGGAGGGAGGAAAGAGAAGAATGAAGGAGCTGGGATTGGGAGGGGTCCCACTAAGCACTGTCACTCTTGATTCCCTAACAAACATTTTTTTTGTTCCCCTGCTCTATGGCATAGCTCTTTCTAGGGAGGAATGCTCCCATTGGGAGATGCACAATGACTTATGGAACTTGAAGTTGGGACTAAGCCTTGGCCACTTTGGGTTCTTCGTGACTTTGAGTCAACAGACCAAGAATAGAGTTATGGCATTGTTGGAAACAATTCATCTTTGCTAGCAAGGAGAAATTGGTACACTACTCCATGGTGGAGGTAAGTAAGAATAAGTCTGAAATACAGAACATCTCTAGGGCCTCTCTTAGTCCTGCTGTGTCTGTGACAAGGTGTGTGAGAAATGACAACAATATAGGCAGGACAATGAATAGCCCAGATCCTTCAGAAATCCCACCAGATTAAAAAAAACACAGCTTTCTAACTGTGCTTATTATAGAGAAGGGCAATGCAGAATGGTAGGAGGAGGAGAAAGAGGAAGAGGAGGAGGAGGAGGAGGAGGAGGAGGAGGGAGTTATACCAAACAGGGACATAAGACCAGGGAGAGCAGAAGATGAAAAGTATTGCTGTTGTGTTTGGATACAAATGTTTGTATGTAAGAATAGTCAGTCGGGCTTGATGGCACACCTTTAATCCCAATACTTGGGAGGCAGAGGCAGACAGATGTCTGTGAGCTCAAGGCTAGTCTTGTCTATATAGCAAGCTGCAGGCCATCTAAGCCTATATAAAAACCCTTCAAATACACAAACAAAATAATTATGATGATAATAATTATAATATTATTATATAATTACAACTGTCATATAATATTTTTAGATGCCTACATGCTTGTATGTATACCGCATGCATACAGTGCTAGGAGGGGCCAGAAGGGGGCATCAGATCCCCTGGAACTGGAGTTACTGCATGCAGTAGATAGGAACCCAACCAGAGTTACTTTTCAAGAGTAACAAATGGTCATTAGTCACTGTTCCAGCCCCTGGACGATTTCTTGTTGTTGATTGTTTGTTTAGACCAGGTCTCTCTAAGCAGCCCGAGCTGTCCTGGAACTTCCAATGCAGACCAGTCTGGACTCACAGAGAACCACCTGCTTCTGCCTCTTGAATGCTGAAATTAAAGGCAAGCACCACCCTACCCATCTTCAATGACTTTTAAAACACATTTATCAGGATGGAAAGATGGTTCAGTGGTCGAGAGAGCTTGCTGCTCTCCTCGACATTCACGGGTGGCTCATAACCACTGCTAACTCCAGCTATGAGGGATTCAGTGCCCTCTTCTGTCCTCTGCACACACACACACACACACACACACACACACACACACACACACACAGAGTAAGTCTTATTTTAAAACCTACTAAATATATCAAGCTGTGCAACATGACTCAGTTTTAGACCATTTTCACCATTCCACATGGTCCTTCATGCACATGGACTATTAATCTCCCTTCCCTGACTAAGGACATCTATGTTAGTTCACACTGCTAGGGCAGAATACAATACACAGTGTGGCTTCAACAGCTAGTACTTTTTCTCTCAGCCTAGAGAACCAGATGTCTACAAATACGGTGCTGACAGATCTGGAGTCAAAGAAGGACCCACCATGGTCTTGGTCTTGAAAAGCTGTCTTCTGGTATATTCAAAGGCCTATTTTCACTTTCTTATCTTGAATGTATTTATGTCTGGTGCCTGAGGAAGCCTAAAGAGCCACCATGTAGGTGCAGGGAATTGAACCTGGGTCTTCTGGAAGAGCAGCCTGTGCTCTTAAGCACTGAGCCATCTCCCAGTCTAGTCTCTTTGTCTGCTAAGGACATTAAACCAGTTAAGGGAGCTTGCCTTCCTGAGAGTCTAAACAGCATTGCTTACCCAGGGCCTACCTCCTACTCTTGTTAAGAGCAGTTAGGGTTGCAATTGCTATCTACTTTCTTTCTGTCTTTGTAGCTTTGTTTTTCTGAATATCTCATGTAACACAACTCAATGATGCTGGCAGCACAGCCCAAGGAGTCTCCAGTGAAGCCATAGGGACTTGGCTTGGGTCCTCGAGGGTACATCTACCACAGAAAAGAATCCTGGGCTGAGTCAGAGTGAAGCAAAGGTACTGTACGGATTAAATGGAAAAGCAAGCCAGCTTGGAAGACCGAGGCACTGACATGGAGGAAGAAGACTGCACCTGGCTGCCTGAGCCGTGCTGGTGTGGCTGGAGATTTGTGATGCCCCTTCGGCTGAGGTGTTCACATAAAGGAAAGCAGTGTGTAAGTATGCGCACAGAGATCAGAAGTGGGAGTCCGATCTCCTGAAACGTATGGACGGTTGTGAGCTGCCATGTGGGTACTGGGACTGAATCTAGAGCTTCTACAAGAGCAGCCAGCCAGTGCTCTTATTCTCTCAGCCATCTCTCCATCTCCAAGGAGACCATTTAAAAAGTTAAAAACTTATTATGTATATACCTGTGTGTATGCACAAGTGCAGTGTCCACTGAGGCCAGAAAGAGGGCTCTTGATCTCCAGAAGCTGGAGTTATTGGAGGCTGTTGTTGTTCTTTTGTTACAGTTATAGGAATAAAGCTGGAGAAAGGGTGTGTCCCGAGTGGGGGTCCCAAGGTAAGGGACCACATGGGAGAGCATAGCAGGTTCCATAGCAGTTGAGGGTAGCTGAGGCTGAAGGAAGAGGCGGAAGTAATAACACGCCAGGCAGACAGAGCTTCAGGGAAAAGCTTATTTAGAAAGGGGATTGAAGGGGAAGGGAAGAGACATAGAGGCATCAGGAACAGAAGAGGGAGGAGAGAGAGGAGAGAAGGAGTGAGGGAGGGAGGGAGGGCTGGAAAGAGCAAAGAAAAGAGCAAAAGAGCAAGGAAAGCAAAAGAGACCGTAAGTGGGCGGGGTCTTTCTTTTAAAGGGGTCCTTCGCACCTGTGTGCAGACTAGTAGTCATGGAATCCTGGGCTGACCAGAGTACTGCCTCAGTGCATTCTGCCAGGTGACAGGGGCAGGCCAGCGCAATGCCTGAATCCTTACAGTTGTGATCTCAGGTCATCAGGCTTGGCAGCAGCTCCCTTACCCACCAAGCCTTCTTACCTGTCCACCTGTTGTGGAATATTATTTTAACTGGGCAAAGATGTGTTATATTTTGTTTTTTGTTTTGTTTTATTTTGTTATTTTGGGGTTTTCTTTTTCGTGGGGGGGTTGAGACAGGATTTCTTTGTGTAGCTTTGTAGATCAGGTTGGCCTTGAACTCACAGAGATCTGCCTGCCTCTGCCACCCGAGTGATGGGGGGCTGAGACAGGATTTCTTTGTGTAGCTTTGTAGATCAGGTTGGCCTTGAACTCACAGAGATCCGCCTGCCTCTGCCACCCGAGTGATGGGCTTAAAGGTGTGTGCCACCACCAGGCTGTGTTCTATTTGTTTATGCAGAATATTACTTTGACTGTGTAAAGATGTGTTACTTTTGTTTCTGCTGCATTTGTTTGATTATGTAAATACATGTTGCATTTCTTTCACCTCACCTGCCTAAGGCACTCGAATGCTCTAATGAAGAGCTGAACGGCCAATAACTAGTCAGGAGAAAGGATAAGAGAGAATAAATATGAGGAGAGATCTTGGCACGGGAAGATCGAGAGGAGAAAGGAAGGAGAGAGGGAGATACCAGGGGCCAGCCAACCGGTTAGCCATGGTGTAAAAGGGGAAGAAGGACTTATATAGAATAATGAAAGATAAAAGCCCTAAGGCAAAAGGTAGATAAAAAGAAACGGGTTGATTTAAGTTAAAAGAACTAGCCAAAAAGGAAGCCTGAGCTAGGCTGAGCATTCATAACTAATAAGAAGCCTCTGTGTCATGATTCAGGAGCTAGTTGGTGCCCCAAAAGAAAAAGCCTGGTACACCCACCCACAAAAAAAGATTATGTGAGTATGTGTGTAAGTGGTCTTGGTCTGTTCCATGGAATCAAACATCCTCTTCTGGCCTCTTCAGGCACCAGGCATGCCCAGGTATGCAGACATACATTGCAGCAAAACATACATACCCAGAACAAAACAGTAAAATAGAAAAAATATTTGAAGACAAGAGAAAGGCAAGGGCGGGAGGCTAGGATTTTGATAAAAGGCTATCTCCGCAAGAACTGACTGCGGTCCTCCAGTGTGCAGGGGGCGCTAAGAAATAGGGCTCACCTCCTAATTTCTCACTCCGGCCGCGGTCTTAGCGAAGGTCCTTGTTGCTAGGAGACAAGATGCATCGTTCCGCTCTGGAGCCGGGTGTCGCCGACTGCCTGAGCTCTCTTTGCGGATAGCTGAAGTTTTTGCCTGGACACAGGTCGCCGCCTAGCTATGCCTAAAAAAAGAAGAAAGACCAAGATACACTTATCGGATGAGGAGCAGCTGATTCTATTTCAGCAGAAGTTGCTGGCAGAGGAGGAGGCGGCCAAGAAGAAAGAGAGACTTCTCACCCAGTTCTTGAAGGTGATGCTTGTCTGCACTGTGTCTTGCCCAAACCCACCGCCCAATCGCTGACGCCGTCGCCTGGCGACGCCTGGGTCATTGTGGCCAGCTCATTTACACCCTGCCAGTGCCTCCTTGGTCCCAAAATACATGAGTTTCAGGCAACATTGTTTTCGACCTAGGGAATTCTCTGTGAAGCATGGACAGGGGGAATGGAGATCTGGAAGTATCAACTGAACTCTGGAATTAGGACAGTCAGTAGATGCTGTTAAGTGTCCAAATTCAGCTGTCTTAAAAATCCTGATGATTTGGAGTAGGGTCATTAGAAGGTCTTCGTTCTGGCTTTTCACCTTGAAGGAAACTCGCCCAAAAACACAAACGGGAGCCCCTGGGTGTTGGTCGCCAAGAGCTTTAGTACTTGAGAATACACGAGGGCTGGTATTTTTCAGGGTGGTATCCGTTGTACTGTGGTAGTCCTTTGGCCTTGGCTGAAACAGACGTGTTTATTCCTCATATAGGACAAGCTGGCCAAGGAAGAACACAACAGTGCTCTGAACCTTAATAAGATTAACACACAGTGGAGAACTGTCCTTAGGGAGGTCAAGACCAGAGAGCTTCACAAGGACATCGAGATCCTCAGCCAAACATTCGAACGAGTGGTGGACTGCAAGGACAGTGTCATCAAGGTATCCCTGTCTCCTAAGAACGCTGGAGGGTGGCTTCCCTGACCTTTCTGAGTAAAATGTGCCTAGTGAATTCATGTTTTTTTGAAACAAGGTCATGTGTCCCCGTCCTGGTCTCAGGCTCATGCTGTAATTGGGGATGTCCTTGAACTCTTCACCCTCCTGTCTTCACTTACCAACTGCTGGATCGCAGGGTTGGGCTACACAGCCAGATCTGCCTAACTGCCTTCAAACCTTCTGAGTCCAGACTGGTCTTGAAATTCATGGCACTATCCCTGCCGCCTCCCAAGTGTTAGCTGGGCAGTAGTGGAGCACTCAGGAGACAGAGAGGCAGGCAGATCTATGAGTTTGTGACCAGCTTGGTCTACAGAGTGAGTTCCAGGACAGCCAAAGCTACACAGAGAAACTCTCTCTCTCTCTCTCTCTCTCTCTCTCTCTCTCTCTCTCTCTCTCTCTCTCTCTCTCTCTCTCTCTCCTCACACACACACACACACACACACACACACACACACACACACACAGAGAGAGAGAGAGAGAGAGAGAGAGAGAGAGAGAGAGAGAGAGAGAGAGAGAATTCGCAAGGCTCCTCCCCGAGTTATATAAGCAAAACAACTGCTGAGGAGAAGGAACCCTCAGGCCAGTTAAGCTGTGGGTGCAGCTTTTGTTAGCTATTACCCAGCTCCTCCAAGGAGCCCAATAAACTAACTGGTTTACCAAGGTGAATTCTGGCAGAACTGTTAGTCTGTCTGTCTCTCTTCTGGGGAAAGTGGATAATTGTCCCTGTTTCTCCAGGAAAGCAACACAGCACAGCCTTAGCCAATGGCGACTGTCTTTCCCAAGCAAGTACAGTGTGTCAGTGTGTCACTTGCCGTTAGAGTCACCTTGGCCTGAGTGGATTAGCATTGCTTCAGCTGGCAGCCAGGAGCCCAGCTGAGCTGGTGACTAGACGTCACAGGACTTCTCCACGTGCTTTGGGTTTCTCATAACTGGCTCAGTTCCTGGAGGAAGCATTCCCAAGAACAGGCATTCCAAGAGGCAGGAAATGGAAGCTGCCAGGCCAGAGAAAGGTCTGAGTTGAAACTGGCACAGTTCCACGTGCCATTTTCTCCTCTTCTATTGATTCCAAAAATCATAAGGTTACTCAAATTCACGAAAGTGGAAAAGAGAACTCTTTTCTCCTGTCCTCCCTCCTTCCCACCCTCCCGCCTTCCTTCTTCTTTCTGGCTTCAAACTCATGAACTTCAAAAACTGTTATTTTTAAGTTCTGTGTATGTATGTGTGTCATACGTGGGGATGTGCATGTGAGTGCAGGTGCCCACAGAGGCCAGAAGGGGGTGTCAGATCCCTTAGAGTTAGAGTTATGGGCAGTTGTGAGGCACATGACTTCAATGCTGGAAACTGAACTCAGGTCTTCGTGAAAAGGAGCAAGTACTCTTGACCCATAAGCCACCTCTCTAGCTTCCAAACTCCCAATCTTCCTTCCTCCCAAAGCCTGGGGTTGCAAGCAAGTGTCACTAGCGAAATGAGACTCTATCTTTGGTGGAGGAATGACAAAGTTCCATTGCAGAGAATTATAGGATGGGAGTTTACTCATCTTTGCAATATAGTCTGCTCCGAGAAGCTTCTTCCTGCTGGCCCCTGAATCACTCTGACATGGCTTAATTAATTGGTCTTTGATAGCATCTTTGCTTTTTGTTTCATGCTTGTAATACTAGGGATCGAACTCCAGACCCTCATCTATGCCAGGCAAACATTCTACCACTGAGATACATCCCTAACTTGTAAAATAATTTTGCTGTGTATGGTGGTGCACATCTTTAATCCTAGCATTAGGATACTGTCTCAGTACACACACACACACACACACACACACACACACACAGTCTTATTAAGTACCCTGGAAGGCTGCAAACTCATTACCTAACCCAGGAAATTTGCAATCCTCCTGCTTCAGGGCCCCAGTATTATGCTTGTGCCCATACTAGGCAACTCACAATGGCTTGTAGCTCTCATTCCAGGAAATCTGAGGGCCTCTGGCTTCCTTTGGCCTCTTGGAGCTTCTGCAGTACACATAACATAACCTTAGAAAGACATGCATATATATACATATATATATATATATATGAACAATAAATAAATCTTAAATTTTTAAGACTGAATGGGAGAACCAGCATTCCTAAAATCATTAGAAAATAAGAAGGAAATTCCATCAGTCCATCCACCTAGCCAGATAGCTAAATGTGTGCATGCGTGCATGTGTGTGTGCCTGTGTAGGCCAGAGGTTGTCATCAAGTGTCTGCCTCACTTGCTCTCCACCTTATATTTTGAGATTGGCGCTCACTCACCAAATTGGGTTGTCTGGCTGGTCAGTGAGACCTAGGACCCCTCCCATCTCTACTCCCCCAAACCCAAGATTACAGGGTTGTCACCACACCAGACTTCTTCTGCGGGTACTGAGGACCCAAGTGATCCCTCTCCCCAGCAACTTGAATCCATTTTTATCTTCTCACGGACGCCACTTGGCCAGAACAGTAATTCTGTCCCCTCTGCCTAGTCCCTGGCTAAGGACTTGACGGAAGCCGAGGAGCAGTATGCCCACGCTCTCCGTAGCCACTTGCACAACGTTGACCAGCTGTTGACCCTGCAGCGACGCCGTCTCAGCCTCCTGGAGGAAAATTACAACATGGAGCTAGAGGTCCTAACGAAAGAGTTTGAGACAGAAAGGTATGAGGCCAGAGAGTCAAGAGACTGGCTCCAGGGGAGTGACCAGAGCCTGTCCCTAGTACGCAGGGGCCTCCTTCCTAATCACAGAGACAGACAGAGAGGGTCCCAAGTTTCTTGTAAATGAATTTGGGTTTAATCTTACAGCCACTGCTACCGGGACCCCTGCCAGGTCCCTGTTTGTACCTCTAATCCCATCAAAGTTCTATCCACCCAGCTGTAGACAGGGAAGGGAGAGAGGTTTCGCTGTGAGCTTACTTGGACTTTTGTTTTTGTGTCATATGAAGGTATTACCTATTTAAAAATCAAAATATTCTTATTATTCTTTCTGGTAAAAACAAAACTCAAAAACTTTCCCTCCCTCCCTGGCAGTCCTTAAAAGTTTGTACCATCCATAGTTTTGTTTTCATTTTCTAAGACAGAGCCTCACTGTGTACCCTTGGCTGGCTGGGAACACACGTAGACCAGGCTGCCCTCTAACTCACATACTTGCCTACCTCTGCCCCCCAAGGGCTAAGACCTTCGCATGCATTCATAGTTGTATTACATATTCTTGTTATTTTTGGTCATATGCTATGTCCATCCTGTCTCCTGTAGGAAGACAATCATTGACCAGCATGAGAAAGAAATTCACTACCTACAGGACGTCTTCATGGCCATGGAGCAGAACTATATAGATTCTGAGTATGAGAGCAAGCTGGAGTTTCAGAGCATGTGGGATGATCTGAAAAACAAGGTACAGGAGAAGAATGGTGGGATGGGGTCTAGAGAAACGTGACTGTTCAGGGCAGTCAGAGTTAGGCGGCAACGCCAGAGCCAACAGTCAATAAAATGTGCCACTGAGGTGTCCATATGCTTCTTTGTGATCTTGTGAAAACTGCTTGGGAGGCAGGACTGTTCTAAAATGTTATGAGAATACATTTTAGGGAAAAGCCAAAACCAAACAAACAAGACCCATCCCCACGGCCAACAACAACAACAACAAAAACCCAGAGATCATCCTGGCTTCCCCTTTTTGAGTTGTAGATAAAAAAACAAATCTAAGTCAGTAGACTTTTGATCCATAATTCATTCCATCATAGAGTTTGCAAATCTAGCCAACATGCAGAAGTTTGTCTATAGAGTTCTTGGTTTAACTTTAAGTAACCCATTAATTTATTTACTTTTGAGACAGCATCTTTCTTTGCCCAAGCTGACCTTGAACTCATTCTCTATGCGGTGGAGGTGACCCGGAACTACTTTTTTGTTTTTAACTTAAACTTCTGATCTTCCTGCCTCCCAGGTGGGGTAGCAGGCATGCACCATCACATAGAACCTGCGTCAACGCTAGAGAAGCGCTCTACTGTAAACTCCGTAAAAGCTTTGCTTCTAATTTAGCCAGTGTTTTACTTTACAGTTTGAATAATTTCCTACATGTGAACATTGAAAAGATCTCACATAGAAATCCAAACTACCAGTTTCCCTTTAAAAAGTTACGAAATCTGAACCAGGTGTTGGTGGCGCACACCTTTAATCACAGCACTCAAGAGGCAGAGGCAGGCAAGAGATCAAGACTTGATCTCTTGAGTTCAAGACTAGCCTGGTCTACCTAGTGAGTTCCAAGACAGCTAGAGCTACACAGAGAAACTGACTCAGAAAACAAAACAAAACAAAAAGTTAAGAGATTTGGAATACTGGGCCTCATTCTGGTGTTTTGGTTTTGTTTGTTTGTTTGTTTGGTTTGGTTTTGGTTTTTCAAGACAGGGTTTCTCTGTAGCTTTGAGAGCCTGTTCTAGAACTCTGATCTGTAGACCAGGCTGGCCTTGAACTCACAGAGATGTGCCACCACTGCCCAGCTCCTCATTCTGTTTCTAATTGGCATCATTCTCATGGAGATGGGCCCACCCCCATGCCTTCCTGTCCAGATCCTGATGGACTGCACTCCAAATATAATTCACTAAACAACACTCCAAACGGTTCCTGAGGGGTAAGGCTGCTGGCAGGAGTGAACAGACAGCACAGGGTAATTCCACGCATTTGGTGTTTGGGATACGTTTCCTAGAATTTAGAAGAGAAGCACTTTCTTCGCCTACAACTGGAGAACATAGTGGAGGACCTATGGCGAAGATTCCAGGATGCACTCAAGAACTACACTGACGCCACGGAGGACCGGAAGATTGCCTTTGAGACTCTGAGGATGAAGGATGAGAAAAGCTCCAAAGAGATTGAAATACAGATGAAAAAAATCCAGAAGCTGCAGGTCAGTGCTCAACTGAAGACACTTCTCAGCGTTCCATCTGTCCATTTCTCCCCCAGATTCTTCTGGGCCTTTCACTAGTTGGGTCAAGATGACAGACTAATCTGCACTTAGTCCCCAGTCTACCCCCTGTCCCTCTAGGAGGCCATCAGTACCCTGAAAGGGAAGATCATAGTCCACAGCCGTGAAAGCGAATGGCAGAACCACTGTGTCCGAAACGACAAGGAGCTAGTCCACATACAGCTTCGAAAGCTGAAGGCGCAAAGGATGCAGGCTCGGGGAGTGTCCCAGGAGAACTTAATCAAACTCACCCTGGAAAGTAACAGCGCCCTCAAGGACCTGAAAAAGGTCGTGGAGAAGGTAAGAGGGAGAAGACAATGAGGACAGAACCAAGAAACCTGGCTGGAGGCAGAAGGGATTCGGAAGACTTGGGGCGGTGCTCCCTCCTCCTTCACTAAGTGAACGCTTGTATTAGCTTTTGTTTGTTTGTTTGGTTTGGTTTGGGTTTTTTTTTGTTTACTCTGTTCTCTTTTTTTAAGTGACTAAGGACCTTTCAGCTCCCCAAGTCTCCACTTTGCTTTGCAGACGGTCTTTTTTTCTGTGTGTCTGATGCATGGGGATGTGTTTCCTCACCCCAATAAATGCCGACAACTGCTCATCCTGTCTGCAGCACAGGCTCGATCTTGAGATTTCTCCACTGCTACCTGCTGGGCTTCAGGTTTTCCCCGCTTTTTAATTCTTTAACTGGCAGAGGAAATGAACCAGTGAAGACTCCTAGACTATATTGTTTCTTTCTTTTTATTATTATTATTTTTTTTCTTATTTTACATATGGATCCCAGTTCCCTCTCCCTCCCTTCTTCCCCCCTCCCTCCCATGTCCCCTTCCCCAACCCCCTCCTGTCCCATTCCATACCCACTCCACAGGGAGGGTGAGGCCTTCCAAGTGGGGTCATCTAAATCTCTCAACTCATTTGGAGTAGGGACTAGGCCACCCCTTGTGTCTCTAGGTTAAGGGAGTATTCCTCCATGGGGAATGTGTTCCCAAATCCTTTTGTGCACCAAGGATACAGCCTGGTTCCACTGTCAGAGGTCCCTTAGACGGCCCAGGCCTTCTAACCCATGTTCAGGGGATCTGAGTCAGTCCAATGCTGGTTTCCCAGCTGTCAGTCTGGGGGCCCATTAGCTTCCCCTTATTCAGGTCAGCTCTCTCTGTGGGTTTCTGCAGCCTGGTCTTGATCCCATTCTTATCACTCCTCTGTCTCTGCAACTGGATTCCAGGAGTTTGGCTCAGTGTTTAGCTGTGGGTGTCTGCTTCTGCTTCCATCAGCTACTGGATGAGGGCTCTAAGATGGCATATAAGGTAGTCATCAATCTCATTATCAGGGAAGGGCATTTAAGGCAGCCTCTCCACCATTGCTTAATTGTTAGTTGGGGCCATCCTTGTAGTTCTCTGGACATTTCTCTAGAGTCAGTTGTTTTCTCTTCTAACCTATAATGTCTCCCTCTTTTATGGTATCTCCCCTTTTTTTTTTCTCTCATCTATTCATCCCTCAACTCAATCTTCCTAGTCCCACATGTTCTCCTCTTCTCCCCTTCTTTCTCATACCTCCCTCTCCGCTCACTGACCCCCTCACTCCCAATACGCTCAGGAGAGCTTGTTCCTTTCCCCTTCTGCAAGGGACCTTGTATATGAACCTCTTAGAATCCTCCTTGTATCCTAGTTTCTCTGGCAGTGTGAATTATAGGCTGGTGATCCTTTGCTCTATGTCTAAAATCCATATATGAGTGAGTGCATACCATGTTCCTCTTTTTTGACTGGGTTACCTCACTCAGGATGGTTTCTTCAAGTTCCATGCATTTGACTATATTGTTTCTAAACTGAATCATTTTGGGGGGTTTGTCTCTGGATTTCTTCTGAAGAACTATCATTTTGGGACTTAATTTCCAGATTTCTTTTGAGGACTATACCGACTTATCTAGATGCTATCTGTCAGCCATATGACAAGCGCCAAAGATATATGCTGTCACTAAATGCCTCTTATATTCCAAGTCATTACCATTGGTTAAGTTTTTATTGTGGACCCTTACATAGACCCTCCTATGAGGCTGACCCCCAATGTGGACCTTTTGTCAGCTTGAAGCAGCTAAGAGCAATGGTTATCACCCCCAAACACCCTAAGAACAGTTAAGATGACCTCCGAGATGGGGGCCAAGGGAAAATGAGAGGAGACCAGGAGTTAGACAGACTCCCTGGTAGATAGACAGGGAGAGGAGGAGCCGAGGCTAGGTAATAAAGGAGGTGAATTTTCAAGATGGCCATTTCTTCTCTAACCTCCTGACTCAAGGGGGAAGCCTGGCAGTGTTTGTCTCCCACCAGCAGGCCCCTGCTGATGACCTGGGCTTAGGAAGTTCAAGACCCCAATCAGGACATGTCACACACAGGAGACTTTAAGCTGACCAAGCCTAAAGTCGGGGAGGAATACTCTTGAGAGCTTTACAACCCCCAGGTCCCTGAAAGAGACAAGACTTTGCTGTGTGTGTGTCTGCTGCTTGTATGTTTCCTCATCCCCAGAGAGAGAGAAGTAACAGTGAGCTGCGTTTGTGGTAAGAATGGGAGAAGCTGGGATGGTGCTTGGCTCATGGCAGGCGCCGCTGCATCTAACGGGTGGGGCTGACTGAGCAGCTCTCCCGCACTCAAGCAGGGAAACTATCTTGTTTTCTATAAACCACCTCTGCATACCCCCAACAGGGTGAAAAGATCCTTAAGCTTGCTGAAATATGTAGGAAATTTGAAACAGAGGAAGAGAAAGTACTGCCTTTCTACTCCTCAGTATTGACTCCCAGCGAGCAGGAGGAGGTGGAGAGGCAGAACCCGGAAGACCTCACAGAGGATCTGGCCAAGGTAATGGCCGGGACGGTAAGGTGGGGTTGGGCTTGTGCTGAAGGCAGCATCACCTGCCTCCTCCCTCTACCTTCACTCCAGGTCATAGTGGACTATAAAGGGATGGATAACTTCTGGAAGAGATACAACAAGGTGAAGCTGGAGGTGCTGAGTCTCCAGCACAGACACGTGCAGCTGTTAGACATCAGCGGGAAACTGAGGGAGCTGCTCAAACAGTACCTGGATGGGATCTCAGTGAGTGATGAGGTGCTGAACCAGCTTAACCCACTCTTTATAGTAAACCACAGAAGCAACCTTCCCCAGCTGTCCACCCCTGCCCAGCCAGGTGACAGAAAGTCTCCAACCACTTACAACATCATCGAAGCAGCCCACATTGTCTCCCACACCTTGTGATCCAAGGATGAACCTTTCCAAACCCCAGAGACTGAGTACTTAGCTTATTACAAATTTAGAAGGAGGCTCCTGACAGTACTCTAGTTATTTATTGACTACCACTATCCCATGCAGTATAATCAATAAATTGTTTTTTGAAATAATACAACTTTTTTCATGATGTATTTTTATGTGCAATGGTGTTTCGTCTGTGTGTGTATCTGTGTGAAGGTTGTCAAATCCCCTGGAATTGGAGTCATAGAGAGTTGGGTGCTGGGAATTGAACCTGAATCCTCTAGAAGAACAGCTAGTGCTCTTTAACTGCTGAGCCATCTCTCCAGCTCCAATAAATTATTTTTAAAAAAAAAGTTCCTTAAAACAAACAAACCAGGGTTTCATGTAGGCCTCAAACCCCCTATGTAGCTGAAGATGACCTTGAACTTCTGACCCTCCTGTTTGCTCTGGGATTACAGGTGTGTACCACCACATCAGTTTTATGAGTGCCGCCGAGTGCGCTCAGGTTTTTGCAGTCTACCAACTGAGCCTTATTCTTAGCCCTTGTGAGATCTTTATTGTCTTTGCCATATTCAAGGACAGGAGGAACATTCTGGCCCCAGGGAGAGAGTGCCTAGGCACCTATGAGGTGAGATATGCTTCCTTCTCAGCATCATGGTATCATGGAAACCAAATATACACCCCAAGGACCTAGAGGCAGAGTCAAGATCAGCTTCCTGGGGGAAAATAGGACAGTAAGAGCAGGCCAGAGGAAGAGGTGCTCCAAGGTCTCCAGCCACTAACCACAGGTAGGTCCAGCTTCACAGTGCTCTTTTCTACCCAAGAAAGCAGCCTCAAAGCATTGGGTGAGCAGGGAGTGTTGGCACACATCTGTAACTGCAGCCTAGCAAGGAGGCTCACGAGTCTGAGGCCAGCGTGGGTTACAAATGCAAGACCCCAGCTCAGAAGAAAAGCAGGGACCGGAGAGATGGCTCAACAGGTGAAACACCTGTTTCTGTAGTGGGGTGAGCTCAGTTCCATCTCTGGACCCCACCTGCAGTGGAAGGAGAGAACCAGCTTCACACTGTCGTCTCATCTCCCATTCCAGCCAACCTGCACACACACCATAATAAGTAAAAAAAGAGAAAGGGGTGGTGGTACCAAGTGAAGGATGCAAAGTCTAGGTAAAGGTCATCATTTATTTCTTTTTACTCTTGTTTCGCTTCTCTTCTTTCAGCTTCTTTTTGGAGACTTTGGGTCTGCTGGACTTTTTGTATAGGTGAAACCCGATCAGACCCAGGAGTGCCGGCACCATAGCTATGCCCACCAGAGGCAAAATGCCCTTTAGCAGTTTTTGCCAGTAGTTGGCTCGAATCAATGCAATCAGCTCCACATCGTACTGTACCACTGCGTCCGCTGGAAAGGCAGAGGGCGGGTGGGGGGATGTTAGAAGCTGCACCACTGCATCTGCTGGAGAGGCTGTGTGGGGCAGGGGAGGGGCATGTAGGATTGCTGTGATTTATCCAGAGCTCGGAATTGAGATTAAATCGGGGTAGACCAAGAAAGTAACTGTGATTCTGGCCATTTGAAATGTGGGGTTGGGCTCCCTCAGAAAAGGCAGACAGGGTTAGGAGCAGGCTAAGAACACTTATGTTGACTTTAACTACAACCAAACACATTGCTTGGAATCGATGACAGGTCTTTGACAGCATAGAAAATCTGTGGATGGGGAACATGCAGGTTTTTCCACGCTTACAAGTCGGCATTTATTATTGTATTTATTTAAAGATTTGTTTATTGTTATTCTATGTATATGAGTATTTTGCCTGATGTATGTCTGTTCAACATGCCTGGTGTCCTTGGAGGAAGGAGAGGGTGTCAGATTCCCCAGGAACTGGAGTTCTAAATGGTGGAGAGTCACCATGTGGGTGCTGGGAACTGAACCTGGGTCCTCAACAGCAGCCAATGCTCTTAACCTCTGAGCCATCTGTCTGGCCCCACAGACAAGCATTTATGTGGCACTCCTCTGTACCAAACAGACCCCATTTCCAAACAGCCACAAGAATATGGATATAATTAACTGAAATAAGGCAGATACCCTTAAAAATTCCACCAGTTGATGAGCACATACAAGACTATTAGAGAATTTCCAAAGAAGGGCTGTAAAAGAGAGGCACACTTGAGGAAGCTGGTGGTCGGGACTCAAACAGTTTCAAACAGAAGCCAACAGGCAGCACAGGGAAGGGGAGAGTTTGCTAAGTTTTGTTGTTGTGTTTTACTTTTGAGACAGGATCTCACTCTGGCCCCTGGAACTCACTCTGTAGACCAGGCTGGCCTGGAATCCACCTGCCTCTGCCTCCTGAGTGCACCACCACACCTGCTTGTTAAGAGATTTCACTTAGTCCTCCCCACCCTCTTTTCAGGGCTCCCTAAAAGCCAGCACTAGTATATCTCCTTTCCAGAACTCCATGGAACAGATCACATTTTACCTAATAGAACAGGTGTTTTAACCTAAGGCAAGAAATCCCATCTTGGAAAATCTGTGCAAACTCCACAGATTATCAGCAATAGTCAGTGACGGTGAGTTCCAGCAGTCAGTCATCCGGTCACCTCCTTAACAGCTGTGTGAGGGCCCTCAAGGTTGCCCTTTGGTTTCTTTTGACTTACTTTAGTGTGGGCGGCAAGGACCCGTGGGGCTCAAGGTATCAAAAGTCACCATCTGCCTATGGCCGAGCCAGGTGGCCCTAACAGGCTGTCTGTGGGCTCTACTGGAGAAAAAGGGTAGGCCAGAAGGAGGGGCCCCAGCTACTCCTTTGCTCAGATTTGATATGGACTTTGTCAAGTTCTAGACAGAACAGAGTGCGTGGTTCTCAGGGCTCTGTTTTGAGGAGTGGGAGAAAAAACCCTGCTCAATCAATTACCTGGGATGGACGGTGGGTACCCTCGCTTTCCATAGGCCAAGTGAGAAGGAATGACTGCTCTTCGCTTCTCTCTGAGGGAAGGCAGGAGAGAGGTGAGCTGGCAGCCCTGGCCCAGTGCCACCAGAAGCACCTCCCACCAGATAGTGACACAAAAATGTGAATTTTCCCACCTAACAGGTTGGCCAGCAAAGTTACCAGTCACCCTACACACCTTAACTACTCGGCAAATACCCACAGACAGAGAGAGGTGCCCTCAGCTTTGGATGCCCTCAAGGTCCCTCTGACCTGCACCTTTCCACCATGAATTCAGGGGCACTTTATTCTAGGCCCTGTGAATTGGAGCCGCAGGACGGCAGATAAAGCTTCCACCCACGCAAAGGGGTAGTCAGGCTTGCCCCCTCTGATACTCACCCCACACACATGTCCAGCAGGCTCTGCTCCAGACCTTGAGGAAGAAGACAACTGAACTAGAAGCTACATACCACCCAAGAGGAAAACATTCCCCACGCCACCCAGGAGAAAAATCAAAGGCTCCCATCGACCTTCGTCAAACGAGCTTTGCTCCGCTTCTCAAACTCTTAGCCCTCTGTGATGTGTGGGACACGAAGAGAATTTGAATACAAGGTAGCCACAGATCCTTAGGGTCTTACTCATTCTAAGAGTCTTTCCAGCGTAACTTAGACTGTCAAGATACTAAGCAGGGACTTAAGTTAGGAAAAGGACAAAGGCAAGGTCACATACCTGGAATCACCTGCCTTTGGCCAAGTTCTATAACCAGAGGATCTCTGGTCAAAGACGTGTCAATAATGCGCCCATCTACCAAGCTGCCCTGAAGACAAAGAGCCAGAACTAACTCCACCGTTCCTAGCATCAGACAGGCCACACACACTGGGACCGCCCAGGTGGAGTGGCAGTAACATCCTAGCATCCTGTCCCCCTCTACCACCCCCACCCCCCACGGGGCGAAAAGGAACAGGAAGCCCTGGAGGGCTGACACTTCTTGGAGATCTCTCCACCCTTTATTTCTCAGTGCTGGAGAGAAACTGGCGGGAAAGAAGGAAGGAGAAAGAAGCCGACAAGAGGGCACCCTGACTCCCGTCCCCACGTGCTAGCGGACCCTAGGGCTCAGTTCTCTCGCACAGCCTGCCACGTGTCCAAGCCAAAGCTGACGTGTTTCATGCAGGCGCCGCCCCCTCCCAGACCACGCCCCAGCCCCCCAGGCCCCTCACCGTGTAGTGTATGTGGAGCGTGTCTCCAAAGGCAGCTGATTCCGTACACGATTCGGGGGGCTGCACCTATGATCAGACTACAAGGGTCAAGGTTGCTGCTCCTACATCGAGACCCAGCACCTTCTCCCCGACTCAGTTCCAGCACTTCCTCTCCTCTTCGTTCACAGGTTCATTTAGAGCCCCTTGCTCCCCCCACGGCCCCTGGCTGGCCTTGAAGGGTGGCGGTGGCGGTGGCGGGGGAGTGACGGGGCTTGGGGGCCATGGGGGATGGCGCGCAGTCTCCTCACCAGGGTCTCCACTTGGAGGGTCCGGACAGGACTTTCGGTTTCTGGCCCGACCTCAGCCCAGCACACCGCCCCACTGAACAGAAGCAGCAGCAGCAGCCGGAGCGGCCAGAACAAGGGGCGCAGGGACATGACAGGACCAGGTTGGGGCACCAGGCAGGGAAGGCTGTTCAGTTGCAGGCGACCAGGACGCGTTCCCTCAGCTCCAGGCCAGACTGTATGGGCGGGTCGCAAGAAGCGAGCTCCTCCTCCTGCTGCAGCCCTCCCTCCGCCTTGTCCCCACCTCCTGGAGGGAAGGAACCGCAGTATTCCCTACATTGAGATCCGAGGTCGCCAAGGGATTTCGACCCATCTGTTATCCGCCGTTCAGTCTCATGACCAGGGTTGGGCCAGGTGATAGCACCTATCTGCCATTACCCACTGTAAAGTGGCGTTAGTCTCTAGCCTTCGTGTCACGGGAGGCACAATTGTTCCCATTTTACAGCTAAGGAACGTGCCCAAGGCCATCATGCCAACTGGTGACAGACAGGGTCCAAGCACAAGACTCCATTTGTTGTTGTTTTCTTCTAAGATATGCTGCCTCCCACTAAGCAGGCAGAGGCAGGTGTCCAAGGCAGCCAGCTCTTCACCTCTCCCTGTCGTTCTGCCCTCAATTTTGTTCAGAAAGGGGCTAGCGGCTGCTCCACGCCTGTCTTGGAGGGGTATCTTCCCGTAAAAAGGGAATTAGTCGCTGACCTTTTCCTTCCTGGTTTCCCTCAACACCCTTTTCACAACAGCACATGTACAAGGGTCTTGTGTTCGTGCAAGGGCTTCGGTTTTTGGAAGGATTTCAAGTAATTTTAGGCGATCTTGTTTCCCTTTTCATGATTTGAACCCTTCCTGAAAACCTAAGCTGTGGTACCTAGACCCTGGTCACTCAAAGGCTGTCTCTGGGCGGCTAGTTTCCATACCATACTCCTAGGCAGTTTCTTGGCTCGAGGTCCTCTTTAGCACTGACTGTTCTCGGCCTCAACTCCACTTGGCTGGTCAGCACCTCAGCCTACACTAGCAACACACACTTCCTCAGTTGAAACAAGCTGACCTTCCTGCCCTGGCCTTTCTGATGGCTCTCCTCTATTGCTATGGTGGTGCACACCTTTAATCAAATTCCTGTGAGTTTCAGGCCACCTAGGACTACATACTTAAACTCTGTCTTAAACACAAACCCAGAGCACACGCCTTAGTCCCAGCACGCCGGAGGAAGAGTTGGAAATGAGCCTGGTCTACAAAGTGAGTTCCAGGACAGGCACCTAAGCTACAGAGAAACCCTGTCTCAAAAAACAAAACAAAATTTATTTATTTATGGCATGTATTTACAAATCTTTAATGAGGTTGAAGACTAGATAGTCACAGCTAATATCCTCTTATCTTAGCTAGACCATATTAGGTACAAGACTTAGACTTTCCAAAATAGGGTAGCTATTGGAGTAATCTGTAATATGCCACTTACTCTTGGCCAGGACATTTAGTATGTTTCTTGATTGTGTTGCTCTTGCTGGTTGTATAGGTCTAAATTTATGTACATCTTTACCTTTCTTTCTCCTAAACTATACTTGATATCTGTTATCATTATATAGTTTTTATATCCGGTTTAAAAACCCTCTTATTTAGACAAAAAAGGTTAAGTGTACTGACATCTTGTTCTGCCAATAGATTTGAGGTACTGGCTTTAGGGTGTGGCTTTAGTGAGCAGACAGAAGTCATCACTGGTAAGAGGGGCTCACTCTCTCTTGGCTCATGTCTTTGTGGTCTGAGCGTCCTGCATCACGGAATCCTGCACATCCAGAAGCAGAAGACGGCATCTGCTATTTACCTTCATTGTGTGAGTGTTTCCCAAGTAGTTGTTATTTCATTCTGGCGTTCATGGACCTCCTTCACCATGCCTTCAAGGATGTGCCACAGCATGTGTGAATTATTTGTCCCGTGTGTTTACAGGCAGGTTATGTGTGGAATCGGAAGACAACCTGGGAGAGTTGTTCCACCTCATGTGGCCCCATACAGAACTCAGGTAATCTGGCTTGGTGGCAGGTATCTTTTCCTTGAACACTAGTTCCTTCTCTACCTCTCAAGTGCTGGGGTTATAAGCATTCAAGCCACAACCAGCTGAATGTTTTATTTTTAATAAATTGTTGACCTATTAGTTGAGAAACCATTTAAAATAAACATACTATAAAAATCTCTAAATCAAATACATAAACTTCAACTTAAGAAATACATGTGATATGAACTCATATTTTAACTCCTCCCCAAATATGTATAGGTGCTTATATTCAGAAAAAGAACAAGGGCTGGGCTGGGGGCTGCGGGTGCAGCTCTGTAGAATGCTTGCCTAGCATGCATAAAACCCCACATTCAACCACAGCACTGCATCAACTGTGCTTGGCGGCATACACAGTAATGCTAGCACTTGGGAGGTGGAGGAAGAACTAGAATCCAAGTCATTCTCAGCTACCTGAGTTCACAGACCAGCCTGGGATACTCAAGACCCTCTCTCCCTCCCCCTCTGGCCACTCCCCATCTTGACAGGGAGTGAGAACCTGCCCACTTCAAGAGCTCTCCAGGCATTCACTGTTTCCTTGCACCAGCCAAGCAGTGTTAGTTCTGGTGGTCTTTTTTTTTGTTTTTGTTTTTGTTTTTGTTTTGTTTTCTATTTTGAGACAGCGTCTTTGTAGTCCTGGCTAGTGTGGATCTCAAGCTATGTAGATCAAGCTGGTCTTGAAATCACAAAGATCTGCCTGCCTCTGCCTCCTGAGAGCTGGAATTATAAAGTTGTATTCCATCCGACTTGGCCGAGGACCCTGTCTCTTTAAAAAAATAAAAAAGGAACCCCAAGGAATGTACCCCAATGGCTGAGGATAGTTAGGTTTTTGGGTGGGAGTGGGAAGAGTAAAGGGTGCAGGTACAACATGATGTTCCACCGAATGTATGCCTAATATCTATGCATACTTATGTATTGTTTGGATCACTGACAACAGAAGCTGCTTGGTCATAAAAATAAGTGAGTAAACAAGACCTAAATCAATACAAGGGCTCTCAACCTTCCTGATGCTGCAACCTTTTAATACAATTCCTCATGTTGTGGTGACCCTAACCACAAATCTCATTGCTGCTTCATAACTGTAGTGTCAGATATGCAGGATATCTCATATGTGACCCCCAAAGGGGTCATGACCCACAGGCTGAGAACTGCCCCATAAGGGACTGTGTGGGTGTTTTGTGAGTGTGCTACCAGAGCCAATGGAACCCTGGAAGAAGAGTAAAAAGACCCTGTATAGTAAAAAGATTATACCATATGTTCTTATGCAGTGTTGCTTATAAACCCAGGCCCTTGCATAAGTCAGCACTCTACCACCTGAGCTCCATCCCTAGCCCCTTAATGTGGGATTTTTAAACAAGTGAGAAAAGAGGGTTAAAGGCAAAGGGCCAAATGTCCGAAGGGAATGCATGGGCCACTGTGGCTAAAGCGAAAGAGGCAGGAGGAAGGAGAGTAAGAGCAGGTTGCAGTATACCTGGAGTACTGAAGACAGTAGAAACACTGAGTGATTGCAGCTGTCATCACACAGCTCACAGAAGCCGTGGCTAAATGGAGTGGTGGCACACAGGCAGATGGTGGTCTAGGTTCTGAGGCTTTGTAAGGCACAGTCTGAGACTACCTCACACTGAGGGGCTTGGGCTGGTGCTGTGTCTTTGATCGCTGAAGAGACTGGCAAAAGCAGATGTATTATGTAGCAAGTTCCAGGCCAACTGGGCCACAGATGAGACTAAGCCCCAACCTCCACCACCTCAAAAAAGAAAACAAACAAACAAACAAACAAACAAACAAAACAAAACAAAAAAACCAAACAAAACAAAAACATTGAGGGCAACTTACTGAAATGCCCCAGGAAGGGTCAGGAAGAATGATTTCTGTTGGACTGAGACAGAACTTATGATTCTGAGAAAGGCAGGAAAGCTGCTTAGTGGCACAAGTAGAAAACCATACCCAGAAAGATCTGAGCCTTGACGTGTCCGGAGTCAGCGTGGCTTGTTCAGCTCACCCACACAGCAGCCAGGTGTAAGCAGGGCCCTGGCTCCCACCACCCCCAACACTGGAGACTGAATCAAGGCCTTACTGTGTTGTTTTATTCCTGGTACTGTGGATGGAACAGAGTCTTGAACGCAAAAAGCACATGTTCCACTGGCCCCTTTTAGGTATGGCTTATACACTCCATCATCCAAGAATGATGAAATTAGCACCCAAATCTTGTGGCTGCTTTAACCAAGAATACTTATCACTTCATCCACGCAAGATGTGGCAGAGACAGAACACATGTTCCCCTCTCATCTAGAACCTGTAGCAGGTGGATCTTCTTTGCTGTGTTTGTAAAGTCCTGTGGTTCAGAGCCTCAAGCTCCAGCCTTCTATGCTCTGAATTCAACCGTGTCCTAGGACAGCTCTGGTGAAGATAGCTGGTTTTTGTGTACAGAGTTCCAGTGATCAAACCCAGGTTCTCCGAGCAAGTCTATCGATAATACACAGAATGGAGGAGTTGGGGTAGAGGCACAGGTGAAAGATTTAGTCCAAAAGCTTTTGCCTTGTTTGCCTGCCAGAGAGCTCGAAGGAAGGTGGCTGTGAGATGAGTTAGTGGGAGGAGGTGGGTCAGTGGGAGTAAGCCTGCATAGAGAACTCTATCCACAGGGTTCAGCAGTTTACCTCCAGTGTCCTCTCCTCTCCCATACTCAGCTTACAAGTCACCCTAGCTCTAACTGAAGACCAGATGCTCCCCTAAGGCTAGCTGGCAGCCAGAGTGACATACACACAAGCAGACACTTACCTACTAGCTTTGACAGACAACAGTCCTGATCCAACTTCCTCACTGCTGGACCCTCACTGCCTTCACCAACTTTGCTCTCTTTACCATGCTCAAGGTTTCCACTTCCTTGGCCCTAACCCTCTGCACCTTTCTCAAGAATTCGGGGTCATTCTTACCCATTCCAGCAACTATGGTCAGGAAACCCAATTAGAGAAGCCTGCAGAGGAAGGAAAGTATTTGGATTCTGCCACTCCCCAGTGACCTCTCCAGCTGCTGGGTTAGAAAGGGAACCAAAGATGGTACTTAGTGTTATGTTAGCCTGCCCGGGGATACCACTCCCTCCCTGTACTGACCAGCAGGAAAGGAAAGGAAGGGCATCCTCCTTGGCCATTCCCGAGATTAAAGATTCCGGACATCCTGAAGTAGGATGCTCCCCCTGAATACATGGTTTAACCCATCTTAAGCAAATGCCTAACTACAGAGAGCAGTACATGTCTGCTCACTTTCTATTCTACCTGAATGGGTGTGCTGAACTGGGGGTTAGGTGAAGGGCCCCCAGGAACTGCAAACAGTACACCTCAAGGATAAGAAACGACCCCTGTGAAGGGACAGCTTTGCCTTTCACCCCAGCTAGGCTGACCTAAGTCCACTTCCTCCAAGTTTTACAAGCTGCCTTTCCCAGATTATTCTGGTAGTATTACTTGGATCTGGGTTCTTTGCCAAATCATGACAAACAAGTCATGGGAGGCTACCTGGCTTAAGATACCTGGGCTTACCTTTAGGTTCACTCCCCACATCCCGTGTTCCCTCAGAGCTGATAGGTTTGGGCAAAAGCCAGAGAGGGCTCCTCTAGCTCCCTTGAATCACAGGAAAGAACCAGTCACCCACTTCCCCAAGTTGTTCTGGTGTCACCAGCCTGTCATCAAACTTAATTGTTTTTCAGTATTTACTTTTTTTGTGGGGGGAGGAAGGAGTAAAACAAACATAGACCAGGATGGTCTCAAACTTTCAGAGGTCTTCCCATCTATGCTTCCAGAGTGCTGGCATTATGACGACACCCAGCTTCTACTATTGTCTTATGAAAAATTACAGCTGAGGCTCGGCTCATAGGCACATGCCTGTAACCCAGCACTTAGGGGACAAAGGCAGGAGGATGTTTACAAGTCGGAGGTTAGCAAGGCATGCAGTGATACACAATTTTAATCCCAGCACTTGGGAGGCAGAGGCAGGTGGACCTCTGTGAGTGAGTTCGAGGCCAGCCTGGTCTACAGAGCTAGTTCCAGGAGAGCCAGGACTACACAGAGAAACCCTGTCTCAAAAACCAAAATAAGGAAAAGAAAATACAGTTCAGAAAGTGATCTATTTATTAATAAATAAACAGAGAACTTGAGAAAGATGTTCCTAACTAAGAGCTGAGGGAGCCTGGAGGAAGGACAGTGAGTAAGGCTTAAAAACACAGGGCCGATGAAGGGGTGTGTGGCTCAGTGGTTTGGAAGCCAGAGACATGAGCAAACAGCACTGGTTCTTGAGTGATGACTCGATACCAAGAGAAAGGCTGCAAGGAAAACTAGCAGGGAAAGAAATAGGGAGGAAACTGCATATGAATTAAAAGCTCATAGTAGCATGTAGGACTTAAACTTCAGTACTGAAGCAAGGGGCAAGAGGGAGGGGCTTCCCTGCTCACCATCCCTTTTCTCTGTGTGGAGTCAGACAGAGCAGGGGAAAGAGAAATGGAAGGAACAGGGGAATGTCAGCTTCACAGAAAAGATGCATCACCCAGGACATCTGTGGAGTTTCTGGGTGAGGGTTAGCATTGACATGGGAACCCACACACCCCAAACATAGCTAGCTTACAGGGCATGGCACTGACCAGCAGATCAAGTTTTTATACTGTCCAGATGTATGCCCTTTGTGCTTACTCCCCAAATCCAGGCTTAGATGGGTGAGAAGAGCCTACTCTATTCACAGGGTGGCCATATTTGGACTACACACACCTAACTTCCATGGCTGGAAATATCTAAGACGAGAGGAAGTAAGAGGCTCTCCAAGTTCGGGGCCCTCTAATTGTTTTAGTTCCTAAAGCATTGGTTCTCACCCTTCCTGATGTCATGACCCTTTAATACAGTTCTTCATGTTGTGGTGAACCTCAACCATAAAAATTATTTCATAACTGTAATTTTGCTACTGTTATGAGTCATAATATAAATATTTGATATGCAGGATATCTGCTATTCAACCCCTGTGAAAGGGTCATTCCACCCCCACAGGTGTCTCGACCCACACTGCCCTGAAGTCTATCAATGGGTGGTAGACAGAGCTAAGTTGGTTGAGCCCTTCAGAGTCAGTCATAGCGCCCTCACACTCTGGTGCTTGGCTCATTTAGACTTCCTTCTGGGTGTGACAGGAAGAAGGACACACAGTCAGTGTTCCCAACAAGCCTAAGTTCCTCCATGACTTATTCGGCACCCACGGAAGCATGTCCTCGCACCTCTGCAGAGAGGGAAGGGACCAGTAACGGAGTGTTCCCACTGCCACACAGGTGCCCCACATCATGAAGGTCCCCTCCAGAACTGCATAAGACAAGTTTAATTGCCAACCAGGGTCACAGTCATTGCATTATCCCACATTTTTGAGCAAGGATAGAGAAGGTGAGTTATTAAACATATACAGTCTACATTCCAGAGAAAGGAAAAAGAAAAAACCCACTTCATAACTGCAGATACCACTGTAACATCACAAACTTTGGAGGCGGAGGGAAGGGGGAATCCCCAGGAAGCTGGAACAAGGAAGATCAAAAATTAAACCAACTTGGGAAAAGCAGGAGAGGGAGTTTACAGAAATGGAATGGAACTTCCAACCCCCAAAGACCTGTTAGGTGAATGGGAACACAGAAAGTGCCCCTGCCCCCAGGAGCCAACGATGCTACCAAGATGTTACTGCCCCCTGCTGGACATTATCTGGAGCAGCACCAAGGCAACATCCAAGGCTGCTTCAGCCTGCTCTCTCTGCTCAGGTTGGTCCCAGGAGGCTGATAAACACAAGATGCTGGGAGAGTGGGTGGGGGGAGTGGAAGAAGCCTGCAATATACAAAACCTGTTTGGAACTAGCATCTAAGACGGGAAGGTCAGAGAGCGTGGCAGAGAAAGAGGCAAAGTCCTCACCAATCACAAAGATAGAATAGGAAACTAAATAGAAGACAAAAACAAGGAAAAGAAAACTAGACAGGCAACAATGGTGAATGAACTGAGAAGGCAAAGCAGAGTTCATAGAGTAGCAACAGAGGTGGAAAAAACAGGAAACAGCAAAAAAAGTGTGGAGAGTAGTGTCTGGAGTGAGAGTAATTCATTTTATAATGAAACAGAACTCCCGGCACCCCATACACACACACACACACACACACACACACACACACACACACACACACACACACACACACACACACAGCACTGAGGGACGCCCTGGGACCTCTTACAATTCAGCTGGGGTAGGCTGGGAAACTGACCTGCCTGCTATACAGAGCTGGCAGGAACCCTGGCCAGAGTGGAGCTCAGAACAGCCCTTCTGGGAAGGCTTCCTCAGCCATGCTGCAGAGGGCCCAGAGTCCTGACCTTAGCAGGGAGGTTATGGCCGATGGTTGGGAGCTCAGGGCGCAGCCAGCACACACAGGAGCCCACAGAGCAGCCACAGCTTCACTGCAATGACTGTATCATGAGCCAGGTCAGAGCCTCAGGAACAAGCGCCCTCTGTAGACCCACCCGTGGCAGCACCTGAACAACCATAGGAGAACAGAGGCAGGGCCCTGAAGATCACTGTCCCAGCACCAGCCACACAGGGTCCAGTTTCCTCCACTTCAACCACCTAGACCTATTCGGGAAAGTGTGGGAGAGCTGACGAAAGCTGCCAGGAAGGAGGGGAGATGGCAAGGACTGTCTGAGGCCCACAAACAGCAGACAATCATCTTCTAGCTGGTCCTGCTAAAGAGACTGGAGCACATAGGGGGTTGATACTGAGGTCTGCTCTGTTACCCCCACTCCGTGGCTTCTCATTACCTCACCTGGTCAGTCCTCAGCAGACCAGCAGACTACTAGGTGAGAAAATCTGACAAAGGACAGAGGGAGCCACCCAGACCCCAAGATCAGAAGACCGAGGAAGGTATAACACGGCAGAAGCAGGGCTGTTCCATTACCTTCTAGTAACAAGAACAGGATGAAAAACAGACCAAACTCCACCCTTTGACATGCAGGGTCCACCAGCCCACCTCCCTCTGAGCTCCTAGGGAGTAGAACTTGTAATAGTGGAGGAGGACCAGTAGAACACTCTGGACTGATGAAAGTGAGTGGGCTCCTCTCTCCTCCCTACCAATGAGGCAGTGTAGAATGGCATCTAATCTTTAGGAACAGTCATCTAGAGATAAATGCCATTTCTTATGATCATAAGGGTGGAGAAGAAATATAAGGAAGACGGCTGCAGAGTCCACCATCTGTCCTAACATCCAGGAACACCACCTGCAGAGAGGAAAGCAATGGGACCCACCCACATTTTCCCCTTTATCTCACCACACAGAAGGGGCAGATGATAGGCGGCACTGGGCAGTGTCCTGGCTCCAAGTCCTGAGCTGCACTCTGTTCCCTCCCCCCGGACACCCACATATATATCTCTCTATACATGTATATACAGGCGCATACATGCACGCACACACAGAGAGGCCCGTGCAATTTCCATGTAGAATAGGAAAGGGTGTAGAAGGAAAGGAAGACAGGGAGAAGAGTGGCCAGGGAGACAGGGAAGGGGCTCAGATGCCAAGGGCACAGCAACCAGTGCCAAACAGCAAATAGAGAGAACACCCCCCCACTCTTCCTCCTGAAACCCAACAGGGAGACCACCCCATGAAACCATAACAGCCTCATTTGTTTTAAATCCAGTAAATTGGAATGACTCATCATCAGGACAGCGGTTGGGGACTGACCATGTCAGGATAGGAAAGGAGGAGGGGAAGCACAGGAGGCAAGGCTCTTTCTGGGCATGGAGACATGATACCCAGGACCTCAACCACACTTTCAAGAGGCCTGAGAGGGTAAACTGGGATAGGGAGACAACAGGTATGTGTCAGGAGTGGGTGGGGTAGTCAGATAGGGATGCCTGGCTCTCACTTCTTGTTTTTGAGCTGATTGGCCAGCCAGTCCAAGCCTTCATATAGCCCGTCCCCGCTGGTAGCACAGGTGGCCTGAATGTACCAATTGCGGTGACGCAGAGAATGCAGCCCCAGCTTGTCTGTGATTTCGGCAGCGTTCATAGCGTTCGGCAAATCCTGCAGTGCAAGGGAGACACACAGATACCTCAGGGTCTTCCACAGAATTCTAGAGTACCCATTTAGCAAAGGCACACAAACGGCCACCTTCTCCTTCATCTCGGGATCTGAAAGGACTACTCCAGCCCCAGTAAAGTAGACAGCTATTCCATGATGAGTGGCAGCGTTATAAATGTGTGAATCACACAGCCAAAGAATCAAGTCTGATAGGGGCAAGGCCAGTTCCACCACAGTGAACAGTAGGAAAGATAAAAACTCTGAAGAAACATATCTACCTCATTAATCCTGAGGACTAAAATGTGCTAAATACAACTGGGCTTGGGACCAGGGGAGAGGCATGAAGAAGTCAACTGCTTGTATTTCCCCCACTACTACACTGACAATAGTAGTCACAGGCCTTCCCACACAATGAACCGCAGGCTCCATGGTTTCTAGAGTCAGGTTACTCTCTCCCAAATGAGGAAAAGGGAGACATCTCACCTGTTTGTTTGCAAACACAAGCAGCACAGCATCCCGGAGCTCGTCCTCTGCCAGCATCCTCATCAGCTCCTCTCGGGCCTCATTTACTCGTTCCCGGTCATTGCTATCAACCACAAATATCAAGCCTAGAGAGGCAGAGACAGGATGGAACATACAGAGATAACAGATGTCTCCTCCCTATCACCACACCCTCCAAACACATGTTCCCTTTTCTCCACTTCCAAGAGCTGCATCTGGGCAAGGACTGGCTACCCGTATCTGAGGAAGACAGCCATGCATTGCAACAACCCCCTGGGGAAGTTTGTCTGCCATACCTTGGGTGTTCTGGAAGTAGTGTCTCCAGAGGGGTCGAATCTTGTCCTGGCCACCTACATCCCATACTGTGAAGCTGATATTCTTATATTCCACGGTTTCCACATTAAACCCTTTGGGGGGAAAAATGTCAATGGCTACTGGCCTCAAACATCAGACCTACATATAGTGACCCAATGAATTTACTTCCATTTCTTTCTTCTCAGTTCTGGACATGACACAAACAACAGACTCCTAGGGCCTGGTAATCCTTGACTTGGGTAGCCTAAAAGAAAATCTAAAAGAGCTGGAAGATGGTTCAGTGGTTAACAACACTTGTTTTTGCAGAAGATTAGGGTTCAATTCCTAGTACCCACATAGCTCATAACCATCCATAACTCCAGTTCCAGGGGATCTGATGCCCTCTTCTATCTTCCATGGACACTAGGAATGTATGCATATGGTGCACATAACACACACACACACAGGCTAAAAACAAACACACATTCTCATTCCCATTCTGTCTCTGTCTGTCTCTCTGTCTCTCTCTGTCTCTCTGTCTCTCTCTGTCTCTGTCTCTCTCTCTCTCTCTCTCTCTCTCTCACTCGCGCGCGCACACACACACACACACACACACACACACACACACACACACACACACGGAAGGAAAACCTAAAAAATCAAAAACAGTGAGGTCTAATCAGAAGGTTCACAGCTTCCTGGGTAATATGAACCAACCCTCTCCCCATTCACTCAGATTCTGGTTCTCCATTTTACAAAGAAACAACTATTCTGTCCCTTGGTCACTAAAATGTATCTAAGCTAAGCTGTGGGGTCTAGAGGCAGAGGAAAGAATGAGACATGAGCTACAGTGCTGGAGCCCCAAGTCCGAGGATGATGACCCAAAGCCCCATGTTTGTAACAAATGTTCTGCCCTGAGCAGGCAGGTCTTAACCACGATCGCCACTGAAGATCTAAACCAAAGCAATTCCAGACCTCTGGCAGGAACATCAAAGTCCTTCACCTGCTTTCCAAACAACAAAGAACAAACCAACTCGAATGCCTGAGGGCAACTGTTGAGTGCCAGGCTGCGGAAGTTCCCGCATCAGGGAGGGCCAGGGCAGGTGGGCAAACGGCAGCTCCAGCACCTGCCAGTAAGTTAAACAGACACTGTCTCTGAAGCCCACAAAATGTGTGGACTTGCCTGGGGAGAACAGGCCAGGTGGGAGACCCATGAGCAGGGCCCCAGCTTCCCTCAGCCCGCAAACAAGCTTGCCCTTACCGATGGTAGGAATGGTGGTGACAATCTCTCCCAATTTTAGCTTGTACAGGATAGTGGTCTTCCCTGCAGCATCCAGGCCCACCATTAGGATGCGCATCTCCTTCTTCCCAATTAGGCTCTTCAGAAGGTTTCCAAAGATATTGCCCATGATTCCAGTGGCTGCTCTCTGAGGTCAATGGAGCCTAGGTAGGGGCAGTGGTAGTCTGGTTTTAGCCTGGTCCCTGGTATGGAGAGCTTGATCCTAGACAAAGGAAACACAAAGTCCTTACCATCACTTGCTAGTAAGGACTTCAGATCCATGGAAATTGCCAGTCATAGCTGGAGTTCCTTCACTGCTGGCTGACACCAGGAGGGACAAGACTGCTGAGCCCCCCCCCCCCCCCCCCACACACACACACACTGAAGTCCTGAGAGCAGAGGCAAAGCAGGAGACACACAGGACCCTTGCTATGCCAGTGATCTGCAGCGACTCTAGGGAAGTCGCTTACTTCATCTTTGCAGACTTCCACCTAGAAATCGAGAAGGCTCTACCTGGTTATTTCTAAAGTCACTTCAGTTCTGATGTTATGTTACACCCAAAGCACCGCAAACCTGTCTGTGCCTCGCCCTCCACCAACCTTACCGAGGCTTCTGAGAAGGGCCGAAGAGTGGAATGAGGAGTGGCTCTCTGTGACTCCTGACAAGACTCAGGCTTGCCAGGTTCCCAAGGTTTAGGCTCTGCTCTAGTCAAGAGCTGGTTCCTTCCCTGCCTCTAACTCTGTAATTGGACTTTCCTTCTGTACCAATGTAAATGAGGAAGAAAAACAGCAAGCACGACACCTGAAAGAAGCTGAGCTTTGCCATTCTCTTATATTGTTGGTTGTGAGCCTAGCCTTTAATGGCTGAGCTATCTCTCCAGCCCGAGCCTTGCAACTCTCAACTGCTGGAACTTGTGCCCTGTCCATACAGCATACTGTGCTGGGAGTGGGGGTGGGGTGGCTTTACTCTCTGCAGCCTGCCCAGGGAGCAATTCCACCAAGGTCACCTGCAAAGAGGCAACCTCTATCGCACCCCTGCATCTTCCCTAACCCCTTCAGCCTGTTCTCCACAAAAAAGCCAAAGTGATTTTAGAGGCCAAATCAAGTCACATGGTTCTTCTGTTCAAAACCTTTGGTTGTTTCAAGTTCCCTTTTAGTTAACCCAAAAGCCCTTGCAGCATTGGGTTCCTAATACCTAGAACAATGTTTGGTGCGATTCAACAGTTATATTAACTCCTAAGGTCTCTATTATCCCACCACTAGCTCCAACAACTAAATGCTCGTGCATGGTATCACTGGTATACAGCAGACACCTAACACACACCTGCTAAATGTACAAGAGCAGGAAGAACCACTGAGAAGGTGTAAGACAACATGCCCATTCCAGCCAGTGCTGCTGACAGAGGCCATGTACGTTTGCGCTCTTCCCTTCCCAGTCACAGGACAGCCACAGAACTGTGCATCTGAGACGCATGTGCTAGCTCACACCTGTGACCTCCTCACTCAATCAGGAAGTGGAGTTAGAAGGATCTTAAGTTCCAAGCCAGTCCCACAACAAGACCATCTCTCAAACCAACTCTCATCCAAACAAAAAACTTTAAAAATGCTCGATTATTTTCATATTTATTTATTTTACTTTAGGTATGAGTATTTTGCTTGCATATATGTCTGAACCATGTGTGTCCTTGTGCCCACAGAAGGCATCAGATTACACTGGAGTTATGAACAATTGTGACAGGGACTAGACAGATGACTTAATGGTTAAGAGCACTGGCTGATCTTCCAGAGAACCTGAGTTCAATTCCCAAGAACCAAAGGATGGCTCACAACCATCTATAATGGGATCCAACGCCTCTTTCTAGCATGTGGACATACACACAGACAAATGTAAAATATGTAAATAACCCCCACACACAAAAAACGGTTGTGAGCTGCTATATGGGTGCTGAGAAGTGAACCCAGGTCTTTTACAAGAACAAGTGCTCTTGACCACTGAGTCATTTCTCCAGCCACCTTAAAATGTTTACACTAGGGTCTCAGGTGCCCAGGATGAATTTGAACTTCTGATTACAGTGGCCCACCACTTAGAAACACAACTCTGAAACTATTTGAAATGGGGTTCAGAACTGCCATGCCAGCCAGTTCTCTGTGCCTCGGGAGGCATGTGTCAGTGGCAGCTTATTCCTATCGATCACCATGTGCCTGCTTTTGGCACGCTCTGGAGTCTAGAAACCATCGACACACACACCCCAAACCCAGAAGGCAAAGGAACACGTCAAGACAGAGTGCATCTAAACCCAGGAATGTGAGAGGTTGATGGCAAAGAATCCAATGTACAAGGTGAAGCATCAAAGCCTAGTTCCTCACTTTTTAAAAAAAGTCTTCAGGCTTATTTTTGTTCTGTTTTGTTTTCTCTACTCATATGTAGTAAATTCCAGACCAGTGCATAGACGTCAGATCAGCAGCCCCTGGAGACTGAATACTAGGTTGTCCAAATATAAAAAAGAAACGATGAGTGCAATAGAACGTTTCATCTTCAGACAGCCCCAGACACCCACTAATGAGCCAGGTGTGGCTCTCCCAAGAGGTTTCCCAGATGAGCCCTGCCTCTGACCCATGAAGCTCATACCCCATGTTTCTCACTAGCCAGCTTTGTCACCCTTTCTGTCCCAACTTATCCAGTCAGGTCTAGGACTGCTGTGTATTCCTAAGTGAGGGCAGGAAGGGGCAGAGGTGACAGGGACACTTGTCTAGCTGCTAAGATCAGGTCATGCCAACTGTGGCAACCTCAGGCAGATAAACTTCTGGTACCATGACCTCCACAGAAAACCTCCGAGTCTGGGGATCAAGCAAAGGTGGTATTTGTTGAAGGTCTGCTATTAGGCTCTAGCTGAAATCTTAAACTTATGTCATGCATTTCCTACTGTCCTTCATGACCAGACTAGCACCAATTAAATGACAGAATTGCAGCTGGAAAAAAAAATTGGCAGCCAATACCTGCTTCAGAGCCTGTAATAATCCTTTGTTCCGCTTCTCTGCTCAACTGTCATGCTGAAGTTACAACTCAGAGCTGACCCTAAACTGAGCAATGGAGACTCGTGCCTCTACCCCAAGCCCTGTGAGACTGACTGAGACTCATTTGAAGACATCCTCACCTGAGCACCACATCCACTCCTACTCCTCTATTCCCAGGAAAGGCAGCTCTTGCTATAGCTGGCTACTACTCAACCATCTTGGCTTAGTATTCTGCAGAAAACATGCCTGTCTCAATCTTAAGAGCATTCTGATGGTGCAGCCCAGATGGCCACATAAACTCCTCCCATCTGATTCCAATGCTGGACAAAGCATGTATCCTATCAGAGGAGGCAGATTTCAGATCTGGCACCACCTGTCTTTTTCAGGGTCCAGAGGAAGGCAGAACCTTTCAAACCCTCTGCTGCCAGGCAAGGTAAAATAGAACATCCGCGTTCCCAGGTAATTTTCAAACTGAGCTGTCACTAATAGAAATGCTATTTGAAACACTGATAACTGAAAGACCAATAGTTCAGGGCACAGTAAGTACGCATTAGTCTCCAAGACAATACATTTTTAGATATTTTTGTTTTTGAGACAGGGTTCTTGTTACCAACAAATAGCAATGTAAGACAAGACAGATTTGAAACATCAGTATAGAATTCACTGGACAGTGATGGCAGAAGCAGGAGGATCTTTGTCAGTTCAAAGCCAGCTTGCTCATATAGCAAGTTCCAAGACAGCCAAGGCCACAGAGAGATCCTGTCTCAAAAAACAAACAAAACAAAAACATAGAACTTACAGACTTTATGTACATGTGAGTGAAGGTGTGGTGGTCAGAAGAGGACATCAGATCCCCCAGGGTTGGTGTTACAAAAGCTGTTATAAGTCATCTGACATGCTGAGAGTTTGTGCTCTTTACCACTGAGCCATCTCTCCAGCCCTTTAAACACTGAATTTTGATGGGTAAAAGTATGTAGTCCAATAAACAGGGATAGCCTGGGAACCTGGAAACCAACTATGCAAACAGCAACTAAAGCTTAAGGAACCAAGATGGCTGTTTCTATCAAAGCCACCCTTCCCCTTCCTTAGTCAAACTCCCACTTCTTTGTTTGAAACTGGGGAAGACAGACAGGGGTTGGTGACACATGCCTTTAGTCCCAACACTCGGGAGGCAGAGGCAAGCGGATCCCTGTGAGTTCGAAGCCAGACTGGTCTACAGAGCTAGTTCCAGGACAGGCTAGAAACCCTATCTAAAAAAAAAAAAGACAGAATATGAAATGTATTTCAGCAAAGATGGCTCTTCCTCGGGCCTAGGGAATGGAAAATGACCTGGGTAAGATGTGGAAAAGTTCCCTGGGAGCATCTAAGAGAGTATGAGTGCTTTCTTGTCCAGCCTTCAGTTGATATACTGGTGAGCCAAGAAACCCTGTTCCCCATTTCAAAAGAGACAGTCATTCCTAAGGATATCCACAGTTGTCCTTCAGCCTGCTCCGTGCTGTGCGCACGCACACACACACACACACACACACACACACACACACACACTCTCACTCACTCACTCCTGCACAGAAAGGAATAGGGGTGGGGTCAGAAAGATGACCCAGCAGGTCAACATACTTGCCACTGTCTGACAATCTGAGTTTGATCCCCAAGATCCTTGTGGTTATGCTGACACTGACATGTGTGCCATGACAGTTGCCTTCCCCCACATACACAAATATTGATTTGAGGAGGAGCTTTTGAGACAGGGCTTCTGTGTGTAGCGTTGCCTGTCGTGGACCAGGCTGGCCTCGAGGACAATTTTTAACAAGTGGTCCTTTTCTTCCACATGGGCCCCAGAGCCCACTCAGCTGCCAGGCCTGGTGGCAAGCACCTTCACCTGCTGAGCATCTCACTGGTCCCATTTTGTGTCAGCCGACACAAGCTGTCATCATCTTTGAAGAGGGAAGCTCAACTCTGGAAATGCCTCCCTGTCAGACTGATGACTGATAGGAGGGGTTCCAGCCTACTGTGGACAGTGCCACTTCTGGACTGGTGGTCCTGGGTCATATAAACAGGCTGAGCAAGCCATGGGAGCAAGCTAGTAAGCAGCACTCCTCCATGACCTCGGCTCCTGCCTCCAGGTTCCGGCCTTGAATTCCCTTCATGGTAAACTACAAGTGGTACAAGTGGTAAGATGAAATACACCCTTCTCTCCAAGTTGCTTTTTGTCATGGCTTTTATTACACAACATAAAGACAACAGCGTTCTACTTTTTGTATTTGTAACTTTAATACTCTACCTCATGGAAGGTAGTAGCTGCTTTTTTTAAATTTTGCTTTTTCCAGACAGGGTTTCTTTGTATTGTTTTGGAGCCTGTCCTGGAACTCACTCTGTAGACCAGGCTGGCCTTGAACTCAGAGATCCAACTGACTCTGTCTCCAGAGACTGAGTGCTGGAACTAAAGGTGTGCACCACCAACATACCTGGGATACATGAGCTCCCCCTCCCTCTCAAAAAAAAAAAAAAAAAATGTTCCAGCTGGGTGTGATGGCACCACCATGAATTTGAATTTAAAAGTATAGCCTAAAAACAAAAAAAGAGAAAATTTCAGTGTGGAAGCTGTAGCGTGACCCTTTGAGTCCAACATAATGAGTTCCAGGTCAGCCTGGACTAGTGAGACCCTACCTCAAAAAAACAAAACACTAGAGGGCTCCTGCCTGAGAAGCCACATGCTGCCCTGTGTCCCTTTGTGCTTAAGCCTATGCTAAAATCTTTACTAGATCTCAACTTTGCTTCATTAAACAAAAACAAAAAACAGGCAATAGGCAGAAGCGGCAGTTGAGGCATCAGGGGCACGATAAGGCTGCTCTTCCAGAGGACACAGGCCGAATTCCCTGCACTGACTTGGTGACTCCAGTCCCAGGAGATCAGATACCTTCTTCCGGCTTGCACATACCGCAGACATGTGGTGCAGACACACAGGCAACCAAACACAGACACACTATAATATTTAATTTTGTTTTCCATTTTAAAGAGACTGAAGAAACAGAAAAATGTGGTTTATTCATGCTTGTCTGTTTCACTTTCCAGAGATAAGACTTTGCAAAGTGCCTCTGATGCATTTCAGGTCAGCTGGAGATACCCATCACAAAGCCAATGGGTGCCTAGGTAGGTCTTCGGGTGACTAGAACCTGTAGATCAATCAGCTCAGGTTTCTAGATGCTGTCCTAGTTACCATCTTCTGTATATGTCGTAATAGAGAAAAGGCTGGGAATTCCTGCACTGATTATGAACTCTCCTAGCTCTGCAGGGGCTATGCCACAGTCTTCCTGTCCTGACACAAAGCACTAAGGCTGACCTGGAGCTAGTTGACTAACACACTTTCTGAAATGGTCCCACGGAGAATGACAAAACATTTGTAGAATCAAGACAAAAGTAATCCACTTGTGATCCCCAGTCTTCCTCTTGACAACCTGGAGACGTAGATTTCATGTTCTCGGAGCCCTAGTGTTCCTTGGGTGGGACCAAGAGGCTGCCAGGATACCAAGCATGGTGTCTACCTGTTATCATGGCATACAGGAGGCAAAATCTGGCCACTGTGGTCTACATAACAAATTTAGGGCAGTCTGGAATGGAGGCAACCTCTCTCAAAAAAGGGGGGCTGGGGGTGGGTAGGTAGAGATGGCTCAGCAGGTAAAAACACTTACTACCAAATCTGAAATCCTGAGTTCAATCCCCAGGGACCATACCATGGAAGGAGAAAAAGAGCAAGTTGTGACCTTACACACACACACACAGTAGCATGAAAACCCCCTCATGCACATACAGTAGCTGTGAGAGAGAGAGAGAGAGAGAGAGAGAGAGA